>JALGXP010000032.1:0-156529 GCA_023333625.1 Bothriochloa decipiens | reverse complement strand
AAAAAAACTTTGCCGCGATTTCTATTAGACGAAGAAAGGAAAAAAAAGGCAAGTGTCGCGATTTGTTGTTGTCCAGTGTTTACTTAATGGCTAACTATCATATCTATGAACTTTACTGCTTCCACAGGAGGTATCCTCCAGAAACAAAGTGATGGAACTTATCCAAGAAGCTGATAGATCTAAATGGATGGTGCACAGTTATCATGGCATAAGATTCTTTACACAGGGCGACATCGAAAGAATGACCAACAACTACAGAACTATTCTTGGAAGAGGTGCCTTTGGTGAATTATACGAGGGGTTTCTTGAGGATGAAAGTATGGTTGCAGTGAAAAGGTTGATTGGCAATGTGGAAGAAAAGTTTGCTAATGAGCTCACCGTTCATTGTGAAATTAACCACAAGAATGCAGTGAGGCTCATTGGTTACTGCATAGAGGAAAATGCCCTTATTTTGGTCATGGAGTATGTCGCTAATGGAAATCTGAGTGATTTTCTTCACAACGACAACCGTCCCATCCCTTTAGATATAAGACTCAGGATCTCCATTGAGTGTGCCGAAGCTTTGGCATACATGCATTCTGACATGTCTACTCAGGTTATCCATGGTGACATCAAGCCTGGTAACATACTCTTAGATATCAACTTTCATGTGAAATTATCAGACTTTGGAATATCAAGGCTAGTCAACACTGATAACACATTACACACAAAGAATGTAATAGGGAGCATAGGTTACATGGACCCTTTATTTGCTTTGGATGGACTTCGCACTGTGAAGTATGATGTTTATAGTTTTGGAGCCGTCCTTGTTGAATTGATCACTAGGAAAAAGGCAGTAGTTGAGAACGTCAACAATGTTTATGCATTTAGTAATGCTCTTACAAGGGGGGTCAGAGTTGTGAGAGAGATGTTAGATGTTGACATTGCAAGCAAGAATGATTTGAAGGTTCTTGAAGGAGTCGCAAAGCTAGCAGGTGAATGCCTAAGGATGGACAGGGATAAACGTCCTGAGATGATTGATGTGGTGGAACGTCTTCGGGGTGCTACGGAAGTCATTATATCAGGACCAGGAACGGCAGCGAGTAGATCTGTTCTCTTGGGTAAGGAAGAGCATTCCAGCACCTCCAGTTTTAATGAACATCCGGGCTATTATTCTGCCATCCGATGTGCGCCGCCAGTTCTCTCTTGCAGAGATGAAGTCTGCAGCAAACAATTTTGATAAGTCACTCCTTGTTGGCAAGGGTGAATCTAGTAGAGTTTACTGTGGCCAGATTAATGGACGAAAAGCCAATGTGGCTATCAGATGTGTCTACAAGCACGATCCTAACTGGCTTCCACAGCATGTAGTTAATGAATTTTATACTGAGATTGAGATGATGTCAAAGCACCGACACCATCATCTAGTGCCACTAATCGCTTACTGCATTGAAGAGGATGCGGTGATACTGGTCTATGACTACATTGCCAGGGGAAGTCTGCATGACCAGCTCCACAGGGCGCTGAAGCTGCCACTGGAAGCAGCGTATAGAGATCTGCATTGGCGCAGCTCGTGGTCTGTGCTACATTCACAAACAACCGATCATCCATCGTAACCTGACCATGAAAAAGATCCTGCTGGATGAGGAATGGGTTGCCAAGATTACAGATCTTTCTGTTTCCAGGTTTAGGACATCAGTCGAGACAAGAGTGGTTGGAACTTTTGGCTACCTCGCTCCTGAGTACCTCTATATACCGGTCCGGTGTGCTTACTGAGAAATCAAATGTCTATTCATATGGTGTTGTGTTATTGGAGATCCTTTCTGCTCGTCATCTTTATGCTGAAATTCAAGGACAGCACTTGATTTCTTGGGCATTGCAATGCAAGGAGGAGGGGAATCTTGATCAGATTGTTGATCCTTACCTGATGGAAAGAATTAATCCGTGGTCTCTTAACAAGTTTGCTGAAATTGCTTTCAAATGTGTTGCTCTTAAAGGCATTGATCGTCCGTCTATGGGAGATGTGATTTCAGACCTGGAGCATACCCTTCAGTGGCAGGAGAGTGCAGATGCAACCGAATGTGCTAAGATTTTGCCATCATGTCTTTGCCGTCAGTTTTCGCTTGCAGAAATGGAGGCCGCGACAAACAACTTTGATGGGTCACTCCATATTGATAGTGGTTCATTTGATAGAGTTTACCGTGGCAAGATCGATGGGGTGGCAACAACCTTGGTGGATGTTACACATGTGTACAGTATATGTGCCTTCCATAGCCTGGTAGAGATTATGTCGAAGCTCGTCCATTGTCATCTTGTGCCACTGATTGGTTATTGCGATGAGCAGGAGATGACGCTCCTGGTCTACGAGTAGGTGGCTGGTGGAAATCTACGCGAGCACCTTTATGGGGCCAGGAAGCCACCCCTTAACTGGATTCAGCGTATGGACATCTGCATTGGTGTTGCTCACGGATTGCAGGTCACCCACGGGGCAGTGAGGACGTCAAATATCCTACTGGATGAGGAATGCCTTGCTAAGATTACAAATCTAGCACTGCCGCCCAATCTTTTGGATACCCATGCAACTGAAGTCTTTGAAACTGACGGCTACAACGATCCAGAGTACTTATGCACCGGTCTGCGTACTGAGAAATCAGATGTCTATTGTTTTGGTCTCGTGCTACTCAAAGTCCTCTTTGGTCGCCCTGTTATCAAGTGCCAGCGTGTTGAGGAACAAGTTGCGTGGTTGTTAATCTGCGAAGTTCAACAGCGGACACTGGATTACCTTGATCAGAATATTGACCCATTCCTAAGGGGGGAAATCAATCCACGCTGTCTGAAGAAATTCTTCCAAACTGCCGTGATGTGCCTTGCTGAGAAAGGCATTCAGCGTCCATCAATGCGAGATGTACTGTCGGACCTAGAGTATGCCCTTCAGTTGAATGAGATGCGAGATGTACCGTCAGACCTGGAGAGCGAAGAGGATGGCGGTTGCATGTCAGATGTGGATTCTGAATTCTGATGACCCATTAGCATGATTCCACAGAGTTTGTTCTGTTGTTACTCCCCGTTGTTTGCAATATAGGAGTAGGTTTGTTTTCCCTGTCCTGCTGAGTTATCAATTATCATTTCCTACTGCCTTGCACAGTTGTACTGATGTATCCAATGAATAGCTTGCGCTGCTGGCAACGTCCGACTGCCTTGCGTTGGAGCCTCTGTTTGAGGTTGTAAAACTAACTGATTCGTTACTCCAAGCCAACTATGGTACATTAGCGCATAACCTTGTTTATGCGAGGATGAGGATGTATCCCTCCCTCTGTGTCATCAGTCCCTGCCGCGGAGAGCAGAGCTGATGTAAGAGCGCCATAGGTGGTGCTCTTGCTCTTTTTTCGCGAGCAGGTTGAACTCTGCTCAAAGGCTGGCATGTATGGCCGGCATGCAGCAAGACTCCCTGCAGTTTCTATTGCATGGCCAAGCAATCGTATGGATCCGCGCCCAGCTCGGTCCTGCGTTTGTTGGTTCTGCCCCGTGACGGCCGGTCGGTGAGGCCGTAGCGCATGCGCATAGCGCACAATGGTGTGGTGACTGGTGGCTGGTGGGTGCCTGGAGACTGGAGACGGGCGACCGGCGAGTGCCAGAGCAGATCACCTGCTCGACAGATTGCCTCATTGGCCTATCCCCTTTGTTGGGCCCGCTCACAGTAAAAACCATCCCCATGGCAAAAGCCTATAATGCTGCTGCGTAGCGCAGGAACTTCCTCTCTCACAAAGTGCTCTATGGCAAGCTCCGGCCCGCAGGGCGTGTGCCGGCTGGTGCCACGGGCCGACGATGGACCTCAGCCTCAGCTGCAAGTCTGGGCTCTCCTCATATATTTGCAGACGCGGGAGCCGTTGCATTAGAATTGACAGCGACTCATACAAGAGCTAAGTCAATGAATCTGACTCCACCAACTACATAGGCTCCAGTTTGCGCAATGACATGGAGGACATGGAATTAATTAATGCCTTCAGTTCACGCTTGACTTGCTTGACAGCCACCCTCCATTTTCATATGTTATTTTCGTCATCGACAAACTCTCTGCAGCTAGAAGCCTATTTATTCCCCGGCCCATCCATGGCGATGCAAGGGTCAACTGTTCGGGTGGAGATGATTCATGATCTGCATATGCATCTGCAGTTCAATCCATAAGACCATAAGTACAGCAGGTATGTCAATACATCGCCGTCTTGTTGGATGCAATTCACGTTCTAGATTATATTCTTGATCTTTTGTTGTCCCGGGCTTCCGTGTTGATATGCAAATATTTATTTGAGATCAAGCAAAAACTTATATATTCTTACACAGTAGCTGCAAGCGCACCGCAGAAAGAAAAATTGAACATGATGCTTCCTGTCTGCAGCATATGTATAGTACTTTCTTTTTTTTTTCCTAGTTCTACTTGCTTATTACCACAGTTATGGTCTCATCGATCTTAACCTTTTTTTTTTTCTTGTGAGACAATGGAACATATAGTGATGTCATGGTCCCGTTGCTACCCATTTACCCAAAAGGCCAACATGAAAGAACATATAAATCAGCTAGAGGAGATGCTTTGTGAATTATGACTAAATCATCTCTAACGCATCATGAAGTTCCTATCTGCGTTCTACCACATAAATCACTACAACGTCCGTGTTGGTCAATGGAACACCTGCCTAGCTATAAATCACCTGATTTTTCTTTGATGCTTTGAGTTGACCTCACACTGCTAAACTGTGCTGGACTAAAACTGAATTGCATAGTACTGGGAACAATTTTCAGGTCAGCACTTGGAACTACTGCAATTGTCTTTTTAGGAACGATATAAGGAGCCTGCAGAGGGAACAGGTATCTACTTGCTTGAGAATTACCAATTACTGGTACAGTTCTGCTTCTCCACTGCACCACCACCACTAAGGTAGGAGTACCTATATATATTCATACAAAAATAGGCCAAGATTATTTTCTACAGCTACCACTGAGGATTTCTGTCAGAGCTAACTGCTATTTACTGCTTATTTGATAGGATGAATCTCTTGGAATATAAGGTTGAAGAACTGATCCCAGTGGCTGATAAGTCAAGGTGGATGGTGTGCAGTAATCATAACATAAGATGTTTCACAAAATCTGAGGTAGAAATCATAACCAACAGCTATAGAACTATGATCGGGAGAGGTGGCTTTGGAGAAGTATTCCAAGGAGTTCTTGAGGATAGAACTATGGTTGCAGTGAAGAGGTTTATCAACAATGTGAAAGATGAAGATTTTGCTAAAGAGCTGATTGTCCGTCGCGAAATCAACCACAAGAATGTAGTAAAGCTCATCGGTTACTGTATGGAGGAAAATGCTCTAATGATGATCACCGAATTCATCCCTAACGGAAACCTGAGTGATGTTCTTCACCGTGACAGTGGTCACATTTCACTGAACATGCGACTTAGGATCGCCACAGAGTGTGCGGAGGCGATGGCATACATGCACTCTTACATGTATACTCAGGTCATCCATGGTGACATCAAGCCTGCTAATATACTGTTAGATCATAGCTTTTGCGCCAAAATATCCGACTTTGGAATATCAAGGCTGGTCAACACAGATGATACATTATACACCGGTAATATAAAAGGAAGCATAGGTTATCTAGGAAGGGCGGCCCTGGTGCAAGCGGTAGAGCTTTACCGCCTGTGACCAAGAGGTCTAGGGTTCAAACCCCAGCCTCTGCATATTTGTGCAGGAATAGCTGCTGGCTATTTTTCCTTTCCTAGACCCCGCAGTGCGGGAGCCTACGGCACTGGGTACGCCCTGTATTATGTGGACCCTTTGTTTGCTCGGGATGGATGTCTCACCGTGAAGAGCGATGTGTACAGTTTTGGAGTTGTCCTCTTAGAACTGATCACTAGGAAAAAGGCAACTGCAAAAGTTTGGGGAGTCAGCATCATGGACCTATGTACTGAAGCCCTTGGGACGAGACAGGTATTCGATGACAAAATCGCTAACCAGGATAACATGAACATTCTCGAAGAGGTTGTAAAGCTAGCAGCTGAGTGCCTGAGGATGGAAAGGGACAGACGTCCTGAGATGATCAATGTGGCAGAGCGCCTTCGCAGGCTAAAGAAAGCTTCTCTTCAGGGACAAAAACGGAGAGGCTGGTTTTCTTGGGCCACCAAGAGCCTGCCTCCTGCACCTCCCTCGCCAGAACTGTACCGCAAGTTCTCTTTTGCAGAGATGAAAGCTGCGACACAAAACTTTGACAAGTCGCTTCTTGTTGGTAAGGGTGAATTTGGTAGGGTTTACCGTGGAATGATTGATGGCGGGGGGACAAATTTGGTGGCTATCAAGTGTCTGAAGCGTCAAGACACAGTAAAGATTAGATCGATGCTCCGCCACCGCCATCTCGTGTCAGTGATTGGTTACTGCGATGAGGATGAGATGATCCTGGTCTATGAGTATATGACTCATGGAAGTCTGCGTGAGCACCTGTTTGAGGCACACAACTCACCCCGCACCAGCAAGTCACCCCTTAGCTGGAAGCATCGTATAGAGATTTGCATTGGTGCAGCTCATGGCTTGAACTACCTTCACACATGTGCAGAGAAGGTTATCATTCACCGCAATGTGAAGCTGACCAATATTCTCCTAGATAACGAGTGGGTTGCCAAGATTTCAGATAATATCGAGACGGATCCAATCACTGACACAATATGCAATGCGCACGGTAATATCTATGATCCTGAATACGACTACACCGGCAGGCTTACTGAGAAATCAGACGTGTTTTCTTTTGGTGCCGTGTTGCTTGAGGTGCTCTGTGCTCGACCATTTCTGGGAAAAGTTTGCTTGTTACATTGGGCAGTACGTTGCAAGGAAGAGGGCAACCTTCATCAGATTGTCGACTGTCACCTAAAGAGAAAGATGAATCCACACAGTTTGTTCAAGTTTGTCGAAACTTGTGAGAAGTGCCTTACTAATCGGAGTATTAACCGCCCATCAATGGTGGATGTGATTGCCGACCTGAAGTACGCACTTCAGTTGCAGGAGAGTGCAGAGGCTGGTAGCAGGGCAGGTGATGCAATGAGCCTGGAGATTGACAGCAATAAGGACTCCCATGGCCTGGTGCTACGTATCAACGTCGTCTTCTGGCAGTTCCTGATGAAACACCACGCAGCGAGCTTAATCTCACTACCTGAACATTCTTTTTTTTTTATTTGAAGAAACAGTAGGTGTGTGAGCCCCTACTCAAATGGTCTCACCATGTTTTCGTGAGTTATGGTAATGGTCTCACAGTGCTGTCCGGATTCCTCAGTATTTTTTTTAGCCTCAACTCTTCCGATATAAGTTGTAGTATTTGAACTCATGCACTAACACATACCACCACACGCACATAAACTCACACACCCCTAGTACGCAAGCTAGACCTACGCCTATCCGAAGAGACTTGCACGTGGCTGAGAGGTATTTGAAGTCATCAGGCTTCGCACACGACGGACACGTCGTCCTGACCATTGTGGCGCATTCATGTGTGAGACAACTAAACTTATTGGGAACTACTGTTCCCCGGTGGAAAATCCCGGGACGGGCAGAGCTCGAACCCAGGATCGGTGGACTCCGCACCTGGAGGTCTCACCAACCGAGCTAAGGCTCGGTCCCAATTCCTCAGTGTTGTATATTACAATGTTATGCCAATTATCTTGTCTTGTCCACTGCTGTATCCACAATCTCCGATTGGCTTGTACAATAACAGTAGTATATTGCTGTATATTTATCAAAAGACTAGTGCTATGGAAGTTTGAGACATAACTCAGGAACTTCGATTCACTGTTTAATTCATTTCTCTAACAGGGCCAGATCCGCTTGCAATCCCAAAGGGACCTGCTAGCGCTAGGATGTCCTATGCGTAGGACGGCCAGCGCTAGCAGGGGCCCGGCCCATCTCTTGCATCATGTACGCTCTCCACTCCATCCCCACAGCATCCACCCTCGCCCCCCGTACACAACGGCCCCTCCGCTCCGACTCGCATGCCAGCAGAAACACACACCGCGGTCCAGCACACACAAAAACAAAAAAAAACAAATAAAAAAAGCAAAAAAAAAACAGCTCAACCCTTCACGGCCGCGCTATCCTCCATGGCCGGCCCTCGCGACCACCACCACCGCTATCCTGTTGTGCCGATTGAAACA
The DNA here is from genome assembly GCA_023333625.1 of Bothriochloa decipiens. NCBI lineage: Eukaryota > Viridiplantae > Streptophyta > Magnoliopsida > Poales > Poaceae > Bothriochloa > Bothriochloa decipiens. Next base: position 148,362 of record JALGXP010000032.1, on the reverse strand, counting down.
CACGCGGCGTGAGATTGAAACAAACCGTTGGCACCGATTGAACCAAACAAACACAAGCGATTTGAAACAAAACATGCACACCGCCCTGTGTTGTGACAAACAAATAGAACACATAATGAACCAAAATGAGGATACCAACTGAAACAACATGGTCATGAGATTGAAACACAAAAAAATCTACTGAAACAAAAGAAAAGCATCAACGGAAAAAGCAAAAAACATCAGGAGAAACTTAATGAAACAAAATGAAATAGCTTGTTGAAAACATCAAGCAAAGCCATTTGCAACACAAATGAACAGATTACAATAAACAAAAACATCAGGACACCTGCTGAAACAAACAAATAACAACTACCGCACCATGCAGATTGAATCAAATGAAACAGAGAGATCTCAAAATAAACAAACAGAAAATCTTACACAGCAAAATTAGCCCATTTTGAAACAAATCCACATCATGTGTTGCCAAAACAAATTGAAACTCATTGCAACATTAGGAGAGCCCCTGCAACAACATCTTAAGAAAGAAATTCCTTCACGCAACATCAGAACATTTGAAACAAATCCCCATTATGTGTTGCCAAACACTGAAATGACTCAATGAAACATTACGAGAGCCTGGTAGACTCAGATCTAGAGAAGGAAGGAGGAGGGCTCAAATCAAAGGAGGAGGAAGAGTAGAGGAGACAGTAGGAAGTGGAGGAGGCTAACCTCGGCCCCGAATCCACCGCCACCACCCCGACGGATCCACGACCTCCCGGGCTGGGTCCAGCGCCACTGCCATGGCTGGCACGGTTGGAGCGGTGAGTCGCGAGGGAGGAGCTGGGGGGTGGGAGAGGGAAAGGAGCTAGGGGGTTGAGCTTGAGCCTGCATGGCGCCAACAACGGCACCAATGAGGTAGGAGAGGAGGTCGGCGAGCTGGAGGAGCACGCCACCGCTAGCCATGGAGGCAGCCATGGGCGCCATCGGTTCATGTAGGTGCGGGCGCGCGAGTGCTGCACGGTGGAGGGAGCAAGGGACTAGATGGCAGGGTGGGGGTGAGGTCGCTGGGAGGTCGCAATCCCTGTTGGGGATGCGTCCTAAGGCCGGAGAGGCTTTTTACCTCCAATTGGGTACCTAACCGATGGACCAGGTGTCTCTCTTGTGTTCGTGTTTGCAGGCACTAAAGAGAAGCCTCCAGAGGTAGGACCTCCACCGAGAAGACTCCTTCGGAGGCCAGGGAACCGGACGGCAACGGAGGTCTGGTGGTGTCACCTTCCCTGATCGCGGAGGTCCTCCGGTCGAGCCTTCGGCTCCTGCGGAGGTCCTCCATGGAGGAGGTGATGAATGAAGACAATGGCCGTCGAGGTGGCGTGATGGTCTGGGCTGAGGCTTATCATCAAGGAGCGGACATGATGGGCCCTTCTTACTGGCGACGATGGGCCGCGGCCTGTGTGCCATGTTGGTGAAGTGATGGACAAACTTACCCTTGGGAGGTCCTCATGTAATAGAGTCAATATCTAGGGTTTTGAGACTCCCATTGGGGGCATGCTTGTACTTTTAATCTTGAGCTAGGCAGTCACTATAAAAGGCGATGCCCCCTATGTAATTAGGGCAGTTGTCCTCTGGTAGCTATAGTACGACCTACCCTAGGGTCCACCTTGTAATTTCCCATTATTATTATATTAGCAGGGAGTTCATCTTGGTCCCACAATTCTACTCTATTCTAAATCTGCTGGAACTGTGTTCCAACAGTTGGCGCCCACCATTTGTGTCTAGCCAGAGACAATGCCTGCAGATGCCGCCTAGAAGAAAGGCCTCCGCGAGGAGACGTACCGCCGCTGAGGTGGAGGTAACTGAACCCTCGACCCGTGGGAGGCCGAGAAGAACCCGAAGCACCTATGCCTCCGCACCGGGAGACGGAGGTGACAACGAGAACAACAACACCACAGAACAACCTTAGCCGGTCCAAAACCAAGAAGATAAGCTGACTAGGCTGAGAGCTGAGATGCAGTGCATGGAAGCCGAAAGAGACAGGTTGAGGGCAGAGCAAGCCGCAACCCAAAGGACAATACAATCATCGTGGCAAGCAGAAGAAATAAGGCAGCAAATGGCCATCTTGCAAGCGGAGATCCAGAGCATGCAACCTTCGACATGAAGCCTCACACGCTGTAAACATACAGTCTACACACACCACGATACCAATCCTACCCACACCCCCAAGAATTTTTGACCCAAAGTCACCACTGTCCGAAGGCCTGCAAAGCTCACCATGGCCTCCGAGTTACAAGCCAGTGTCTCTGCCAAGGTTCAATGGCAATTCAGACCCAAGATAGTTCATAATGAGTTTCAAAGCAACTGTAGCCTCCGCAGGTGGCAACGACCACGTCATGGCCAAATCATTTGTAATTACAGCAGAAGGAGATGCACTGGTATGGTACTCAATGTTAAAACCAAGCATGGTATACTCGTGGGAGAACCTACGAGACCAGATACTGGCAAACTTTAAAGGCTACACAAGTGAGCCACTAACATCATTAGACTTGTTCAGTAACAAGCACCTCAAAGGAGAGCCCCTCAGAGATTACTACCAGAGATTCCTGCACCTCCGGGCAAAAACACCGGATGTCCCAGATGGAGTGGCCATAGAAGCAGAAATCAAAGGACTCAGGATCAGCCCATTTGCTAGTCACCTAGCGAGGAAAAAACCGACCACAATGGCTCAGTTGCACGAAGAGTTTGAGAAATACTACAGGTCTGACAATGACCTCCGCAAAAGAATAGAAGAAGTAGACAACCAAAGTAGGAGTTCCCGGGAAATGGCAACAGAAGAGAAAACAAAAACCAGCAAAGGCGACAATACCAAAACCAGCAGAAGCAAGTCTTCAATGTGCAGAGCAGCCAGCCTTAGCACAATGCTGACAAGAAAGAGGAGACCAATCAAGAACAGAGAAATCAAGGCGGGCAAGGTTATTCCAGAACCAACATATCCAAGAACTAGAACAAGAACCAAAAACCAAAAAAGTCATATTGTCTCTTTCACGGAGAAGACAAAGGGCATGCTACACGAGAGTGCCCAGAGGCCCTAGAAATATAGGAAAGAATGAAAAATAAACAACAACAATCCCAGCCCCAACAACAAAGAAATAGAGAAGTAAATCACACATATGGCTCTCAGTGGCATCAACAACACAACCCAAATTTCCCAGGATACGGTCCAGGACCACTACCGCAGCACAACCTGGCTCAATAGTACTATCCGACATCACTGCCAGCCTGGAGACCAGTCTATCAACAAACAGGGCAACACCAGGGTCACACTCCGAATAGAGCAGAAAATGGTCTAACTTACATCAACCCAAGACCTTCGCACATAACGCTCATTGAACCAACACAGATGCAGACACCTCCAGCAGCACAACAAAGGCAGTATGACGCATTACCGGCACCTCCGCAGTGTGCTTTAACCTCATCAGCGACCCCGAAGGTGGAGCCTCCGACAGAGAACTAGATAAACCTGCATTCGGCCTTACCAACCATCGCCATGATACTACCTATAACCGGAGGCTCAGCTTTGGAGTTTGAAACCAAAAAGCAAAAAAAGGACCACCTCCGTATGGTAAACAATGTAGCAGTTTAGGGAGCATACAAATCAACGGAATGGTCCAAGATGCCAATCGAATTCATAGAGCAAGATCTCCAGGTAGAAAGCTACCCGCACGCGGACGCTATGGTCATAAAGGCAAACATAGCAGCATGGGAAGTAAGCAGAATACTCATAGACTCAGGGAGCTCAGCAGACATCATTTTTGCCAGTGTCTTCGATCAAATGAAGCTCAGCAGAAACCAGCTACAACCGCCAGATACTCCAATGATTGGATTTGGTGGAAAAAAGATCAACGCACTAGGGAAGATATCGTTACCAGTGTCATTCAAAGACGGAGACTGCGCCAGAACAGAGTACATCACCTTTGACGTGGTAGACATCTACTACCAATACAATGCAATACTGAGAAGAGGATTTGCAAACAAGTTTAATGTGGTAATACACATGGGATACCTCTATATGAAAATGCCAGGATTGCATGGGATCATCAGAGTGCGAGGCAGTCAAAAAAAGTAAGGAACATAGAGAAAGCAATTTACAAGGCACATAGAAACATCAATACCGTAGCAACGGATGAGCCTCCGGACATGCCTGTGGGAAAGACCAACATGGCAGATCAGGAGGACACAACAACATTACCATTGGAAGAAGCAGTCCCTAACAGGAAAGTGACCATAAGAGCCAACCTATCGGAGGTAGAAAGAAAAGACCTGTTAGAACTACTGACAAAGAATAAGAACATATTTGCATGGTCAGCATCAGATCTGCAAGGGATCAGTCGTGACGTGATTGAGCACATCCTCGACCTGAACCCAAATGTCAAACCTAGGAAGCAAAAATAGAGAAAGATGTCCAAAGAAGTCATCAGTACAAAGATTGTTACAAAAGTAGAGGCGATGGTCGTTAGATGCCAAGGTCATCAGAGAAGTCAAGTACTCACACTGGCTAGCAAATGTTGTCCTAGTGCCAAAAAAGAATGATAAAATGAGAATGTGTATAGACTTCACAGATCTCAACAAGGCCTGCAAAAAGGATCCCTTTCCACTACCAAGGATAGATGCATCAGTTGACAAGGCAGCAGTATGCAAGCACTTCTTCCTGTTAAACTGTTTCTCAGGATACCACCAGATATGGCTGAGAAAGGAGGATGAAGAGAAAACAAGCTTCACAACCCCCTTTGGCACCTATTGTTTTGTTAGGATGCCAGAGGGCCTCAAAAACGCAGGATCAACATTCTCAAAAATGATTCAGATCGTATTGCGAGCTCAACTCCGAAGGAACATCATAGCCTATGTCGATGACCTAGCAGTGGTCAGCAAGCAAACCGGAGACCGTCTGGAGGACCTAAAAGAAACATTTGCCAACCTCAGAGAAGCAGGGCTGAAGTTGAACCTAGAAAAGTGAATCTTTGGAGTAAGCAAGGGAAAGATGCTTGGATACATTGTTAGCCCAGAAGGGCTAAAAGCAAACCCAGATAAAACAAGAGCAGTGTTAACAATGAGAGAACCAGCTACCAAGAAGGAAGTCCAATTACTGACAGGCAGAATAGCGGCACTCAACAGATTCATCTCAAAATCAGCAAAACGAAGTCTGCCATTTTTCAAAACACTCAAGCACTCAGAAAAATTTGAATAGGGTAGAGAGCAGTCGAAAGCATTCTAGCAGCTCAAAAGCTATATGACAAAAGACCTCATGGTCATAGCACTAGATACAGATGCAACACTGTTGCTGTATATTGCAGCCTCCGCATGAGCAATCAATGTCGTACTGGTCCAAGAAAAGTAAATTGATAACAAAAATGTTCAGCAACCAGTATACTATGTATCAGAAGCATTGCAGGGGGCAAAACTGAACTATTCGAAGGTCGAGAAAATAGCATATGCAGTAGTCATGATATCAAGAAAACTCAAACACTATTTCCAAGAATATGAGATTCTGGTCCCGACAGCATAGTCGCTCACCGACATCCTAGGAAACAAAGAAGCATTAGGGAGAATTAGTAAGTGGGCAACAAAGATTTCCCAGTTCAGCATTAAGTTCATTGCAAGAACAGCAGTCAAGTTGCAAGCACTTGCAGACTTCTTAGCAGAATGGATGTCTCCGCAACACGCAGAAGAAAAAGCGGAGGCCTCGATATGGACAACATACACCGACGGGGCAATGGGTATCCAAGGTGCAGGAGCCTCCGCAGTATTAATATCACCATTAGGCATCAAAACCAAATACGCAGCAAGATTATGCTTCAAAGCAACCAACAATGTAGCTGAGTATGAAGCAGTAATTCTAGGGCTCAACAAGGCTAAGGCACTAGGTGCAAAGCACATCATGGTTAGGACAGACTCACAAGTAGTCACAGGGCAAGTAGAGAAAGACTATGTTGCCAGAAACCCAAAGCTAGCCGCATATCTAGAGGTAATCAGGGGTCTAGAAAAAAGATTCTTGGGGTTTACTCTAAAACATATCCCAAGGGGGATAACACAGAAGCAGACGAGTTGGCCAAAGCAGCAGCGAATCAATCAGAGGTACCCGAAGGAAAATTCTTCTAAGAATTGATAACTCCAGCAACCACGAAAATATCCAAGGTATTTGTGGAGGTGCTCCTAGTAAGCACAGAGGATTGGAGAAAAGAAATAATTGACCATATTAACGGAGTTCATGTGACATCAGATGAAACAAGCGCAACAAGATTGGCCGCATGGGCAAGGAATTATACAATAATCGACAGAGTTCTATACAAGAAAGGCATAGTTCAACCACTACTCAAGTGTATCACCAAGTTAGAAGGCAGAGACCTCTTGCAGGACATTCACTCAGGAATGTGTGGATCACAAATTGGTCCTAGACCACTCTCAGCCAAAGCAATCAGACAGGGGTTTTATTGGCCCACTCATATCAAGGATGCGTTACACATAGTAACAACTTGTAGGGCGTGTCAGAGTTTCGCACCACACCAGACATCTCCGGGGGAAAAATGCAGCTGGTACCTCTGGTCTAGCCACTTCAAAGATGGGGAATAGACCTTGTTGGCCTATTACCTCTGGCGCATAGCGGGAATAAGTATGCAGTAGTAGCAGTAGAATACTTCACAAGATGGATAGAGGTCAAGCCACTCGCAACCATATCCTCCAAAACAGTCAAAAAATTCTTCTGGCAAAACATAATTTGCAGATTCAGGATGCCAAGAACACTCACAGTCGACAATGGCAAGCAGTTTGATTCAGATAAGTTCAAAGAATTCTGCGAGAGCATCGGCACACGAATAGCCTTCGCCTCCATGTATCATCCAGAAAGTAATGGAGCAGTGGAAAGATCAAACAAAATCATATTCTCAGCAATCTAAAAAATGCTGTTAGATCACAAGAAGGGCAAATGGGTCAAAGAACTACCCAAGGTGGTATGGTCCCACAACACAAACGTATCGAGAGCCACCGGGTTGACTCCATTCAAGTTGCTGTGTGGAGAAGAAGCAATGATGCTAGAAGAAATCAAGTACCAAAGCCTCCGCGTGATCAAGCAAAACCTCACGAAAGATGAAGAATACAGCAAAGAGATGACCGAAGCCTACAGACTTGAGGCCATTGATAACATCAACAAATACCAAGACCAAACCAGAAGATGGAGGGATGGAAAAGTGGTCATCAGAAACATTCAAGATGGCAACTGGGTGATGAGGCGGAGGCCAAACGCTCAAAACATAGGGAAGCTGCAACCAAAATGGGAAGGACCATTCATAGCAAAGCAAGGTAGAAGAAGGTCTTTCTACCTACAAGATCAAGAAGGAAGGCGTCGGCTCACTCCTGGAACATCGACAGCCTTAGAAAATATTACACATAGAATATAAAGACTCTGTGGAACTATAAGCGGAGGTCCATAGATTTAAATTTCTATAATTTACATTTCTTATAAAACCGGCTTGCACTCTTTTCCTCACACTGGGGCTCCAAGTCGGAGGTGAGGTTTTTAACGAGGCAAGACCATATGTAATCAACCTTTGAAAATATAAAGAGGACCCCAAAAAAATGATACAAGCAGTCGAAAGCAGCTAGCACTGCGGCTGTAATATTCGATAACACTTCACGATTTGCAAGGTCGCTTCACGCCTATCGTTAAGTAAGACGACAAGGGATGAAGCGACCTCCGGGGAACGCTACAAGTCCTCAAAAAAGACCTATCACATCAGGCATCAGGGCAGGCACCCGCAACCACGAGTTGCACGATAATCGAAAAAAGACCTACGAACCAATGCAGGCACCGGTAGCTCTAAAATGAGCATAATGCTAGTCAGCAGCAATAATGACCTCCGAAACAAAGCGTTACCAAACTGAAGGTAAGACAAACCTGCAAAGCAACCTCCGAGCCAAACACATTTCAAAGCGAAAGTAGGAAGAATACAAAAAGAACCTCCGCGATATAAACATTCCAATACGAAGGCAACAAATAATATAAATAATCTTTATTAATTAACTTTTCATTTATAACCAATAAGGCTCATTGAGTCTTGCTCACAACAAGAACAATGTGCGAGACCAAAGCGTACAACCTCTGGGTCAAGATATCTAGCAACTCCACCCAGTTAACTTGCTACCACAAGACATGGAAGTGGCCCGGAGGTTGCCAACACTTCAGCCTACAAAAGAGCAAAGAGTGCAACTTCCGGAAGTACATCTGAAAGCAAGCAAACTAAGAATCCCTGAAAAGCAGGTGCTGGTGGAGGTAAGCCCTAATCAGTCATGGAATACCCCCTATCGCCTCCCGGCTGCATACCACCCTGTGCCTCCGGAAACCCAGCCAATTGAATCAAGTTCAATAGTCGCTCGGTACGAAGAGAAGGAGGTGAACCTCCAACGCTAGCTTGTACATGACAAACTCCACAATCATCTGTCAGCACACCACTTTGCACCTTCCATCGACAAGCAACCTATGACACCCTAGTTCCCAAAGGAAGACCAGAGGCCGTCATATGTGTGCCCAGGAAGTCTACACATATAACAGAAAATGGAATATCAGTAAACAATGTAAATAATAGCGGATACATACATATAACAACACTTACAACTTATCAAAGTTACACGGAATGTTGGCTACAACTTCTCTTCAGAGCTCCATCCTTCTTAGGGACAGTTTACTGGGGGCTCCGTACGCCATACACCTCTGACACTCAGCATCTTTATCCTTCTTCTGAGCAGCACCTTACTATAAATTATAGCAAGGGTGAGTTCCATGTCGAAACTCAGCAAGTACAGACAAAAAAGTAATGATATGCATGGCTTAAACAAAGGTAAGGCTAGAGGGTAAACTGTGGTAGCATTTTAATTACAACAATTAAGTTTTACTTTTGCAACCTATTCTCTATTCGACTTGGTTGAAACACCCAAACCCTTATTATGGTTCAAGTAGCAATTAAGATTCATTTGGTAACCAAAAGGAAGCATATATCCATTAGTATTATTAACCTTGAGATTTGCCATCTCAAGCAGCACAGGATTGCCATCCCATTCATAAACAGAGGTAGCCACCTCCTCAAACAACATCACCATGATTTATCAGCTTAGAACCATTTGGCTAAGTCATGCGAGGATCTGGGTCACTCGGGACCGTGAGCATGGACGATATACCGATTTTAACTCTACGCAGAGGTGTACACTTTCACTCCAGATTGTGATTACTCTTTATGCCCGAGGGGATCAGCCTCTTAGCCCATTATCGAGATAGGCCGGCAGAGGTCACAACGAGGTTCTTCACAGGGTCATAGGCAGTGACAACTCGCTAGCAATGAGTCTAAGCATATGTGCGACTTCACCATGAGGCCACCCCCGTCATGGATCCCTAGCCCCTCCCATACTACAACTTGTAAACAAACCCCAACGACCATAGCTATAGCCACCCGTCGGTAAGCTGTCCAACCTGTCCATGATGTTCCTACTAATAGACCAAGCCAATGCCCATTAGCTTGGAGATGTACGGAAGTCCCAGGTTGCCGCTCCACGAAAGGACCTCAAGGGGGAGGAGATACGGACACCCTCGTCAACACGAGTCCCACTAGCATCCATTTCCCCCGTCATTCACCGCCAACCAACGATGCGGAATAGCATCAACATCTCCAAAGGCCATAGCCAAAGAGCCCATGGCCCCAACATTATTATTAAGAAGCAAGTTTTATCTTCATTAAAATGTGAAAGGTGAGAAAGAGCACTAGCAACCTAGAAACCTATCAACTAAAACCCCCATAGGATATCTTTGGGTAAAGTGGCTAGTAAGTCCTATGGTTTGCCGATTTAAGACACATGCAAAGAATTAATAAACATGAATAGGCGCAATATGTTCAAAAGAATGCCTGCACTTGCCTTAAATCCAAAGTCTAGCTGCTCAGTAGACTTTAGTTGTTCTATCTTCTGTTCTCCAATTCCAGCTACACATGTCGGTCCTCAGCTCCCGATCTTCAACACTCATGAACTGCTCTTCGTCTATTCGTAATAAACAAACAACACAAACAGACAAAACTAAGAACAAACATCAATCAAAAGAAACGCTAAAGAAAGAGCGGACTAAATGGTAGAGCTCGATGCTATGATCACGAGAGCATGAGAACGACTAGCAAAGGAGCTATCATAGAGAGGGTACAACTACCGAGGTTGATCTAGAATAAATGTATTTTGAAAACAACATTTGATAGATCCTTAATCAACTCATATATAAGTTGCAATTACAAAAGCCTAGAACTTGGTAAAGGTCACTGCTATCATGTAGCTTACATCGATATGATTCCAGAAAGTCCAAGCTCACCTAAAATGGAGCTAAAACATGGAAGTTATGGCCTAAACAAGTCTAGGGTTAAATCTGCAGAAAATAGGACTGGAATCTAAATACTTTTGAACTATGAAGGACTAGATCATAAATATAAAAAATGCAGGGGCTTTTTTGTAAAACAGCAAGGGATGATCCGGCTGGTTGACCATGTTGACTAGTCAGCGCACGCGTGGGGCTTGCGTGGCATCTGCGTGGCAGCCACGTCGGCTGACACGTCAGCAAGCGCGGGCCTAGTTGACCCGCGTTGACCGGAGGTCAACAGCAGATCTGGGACGTTGGGTCCCGATCTGACGCCCATGGTTTGGCCGGCCGGGTTGGGTTGCCAGAGTGGCACTCCAGGCGGTGGCGCTTTGCCGGATGCTCACCGGAGTTGGCTAGAATGGCGCTCCGAGGCTCGACTGGCGAAGCGGAGGGCACGGGAGTGACGAGCATGGCATCGCGGATTTGTCCATGGGCACTACGATGGCAAGGGATGGCCGGAGGCGGGGGACTTGGCCGGGCGCCATTGACACTGGCGATGAGCTCGGTAGGAAGACGCTATGGGTGCTTAGGGCATGAGCCGATTACACAGGCACGATGAGCGCGTACACACGCACGCGATGCGCGAGGCAGGAGCGGTGGACAGCGACCAGGGATTCAGGGCGACGCGGCGGTGGCGGACGCCAGCGGTGGGACGCTACAACGATGACACGTGGGCATCAGAGACGGAGAGGGAGAGCAGCAGGGGTACCAGCATGATCCTCACCTTCATGCGAAGCTATTTCGGTGGCCAAGTAAGGCGAAGATAGCACGGTGGCGGAGATCGACGGCGGCGCACCCGAGCTCGGTGCGTGATGGCGGCTATGTGCATGGGCTAGGTTTCAGGTGGCGGCGCCGCTCTGCTAGGGATGCAAAGGGGCTGCGATGCATGGGGCTACGCCCTTTATAGCCTGCCGGGGAACATCGGGGCGTGAGCCTGGCGGATCGAGCGGCGGCGACGCGCCTCCGCGCGATGCGGTGCAGAGGAAGACGGCTGACGCGTGGGGCTGAAGGGCAGGGCCCACCTGGTAGCGGCTTGCGGCGGGCGTAGAGCGGCCTGGGCTGGCGCTGCTGGCCGGCCTGTTGGGCCTCGGTCCATTACACGGGCGTAGGGGCGCGGGAGGGAGCAGGCCTAGGTGGGCCGTGGCTGCTGGACTGGGCCGTTGGCGGCCTAGACTGCTGCGCAGCTGCAGCTGCTGCTGGTGGCCAAGCCTGGCCTCTGATGGCCGGTTGTTGCCACTGCTGGCAGGCCAGGGGTGGCCATGGCCGGCTAGGGCTGGCTAGAACTGGCCAGAGCTAGTCAGGAAAAGCTAGAGGTGGCCAGGTGAGGCTAGGGGAGGCCAGAGCAAGCTAGGGCAGACCAGGTATGGCTAGAGACTGGCCTAGGGTCGCTAGAGCTAGCTAGGGAATAGAGACGGCCAAGGCGACAAAGGAAAAAAAAAGCTATCTCTCTCTATCTAAGCAAGGGAAAAGATCTTCCAAGAACATTTTCCAAAACCTTCTTGGGGCAAAAACTTGAGATCTGAAGCTTTATTTTTAAACTCGAAAAGAACCTAGTCGTGACTTGCTCGAGGTTTAGAATTTCATTTTCACATACAGACAAAACAAAGCAAAGTACCACTCAAACACACCTTTATTTAATTCATAAAAGTTTTATAAAGCCACACTTTTTATCATTTTATAGTGACAATAAAAGAATTAAATCTTGGCCAATTTTAGAAAAAATTAATAAATCCTTTACTTTATTTAGTGTTTTCGGTTCACATCCCAAAATAGAAATTTTGGGGTGTGACACAACCTCCGCATCCAAAATCCTTACACCAACCACACTAAATAGGATCACAGCCGACCGCCATCTCCGAGGATACAAAGGGAATCCAGGTAGAGTATCATTGAAAAATAGATGCATCACCATCTTTAACTGTTGGCAACAGGTTTACTGATGTGGCCATTCCATTACGAGTCCTCACATAGTACCAACGCAAAGACAGCTCCTAGGGAGCACCATCAGTATAATGTACACAACAAAGCAGCCTAAACGACAAAGGGGGATTAGATGTTTTTATAAGGACCTCCTAAGCATTATTAAACTAGTTACAGCTACCTATCATTAAAGAAAGAAAGTACAAAAGTAGTACCTATACTATCACGCCTCAAGAGGCAAAAGTACAAAATCAAAGGCAGTAAATAACAAAGATACTCAAAGTACATAGAGGCACCATAAAAGAAGTGGAGCTTAAATGGCACACACCTCAACAGACAGGAAGCAAGTAACCACACGCAGCCCAACACAGCAAAAATAAAAAACAACAGAGATGGAAGCTGATGTACGCATACGGCCAAATAGAAAACACAAGATACCGTGAAAGAATGCGTAAAGGGTTTAACAAAGTAGCCAACCCGGAGGCCACGAGGACCTCCGGAGAAGTGCAAAAGGAGCTAGCTGACAGCGCAAGCCAATCCGGATCATCAACAACTAAGAGGCAAGGGGGATATCGCGTAAGAACTCATAATGTCCCCCCGTCTCCGCTAATATCAACCAAAGGCTGTCATCATGATCAAGCGTCAGGATGCGCGGAGGCAACTCCGAAGACAACAGGCACAAAAGCAACAAGGAAAAGCCGACATGCGGGAAAGACAAGGCCAGCCCTGGTCGAAGAGAAACAACGCTATCATATCCATCTTGTAACCAAAGGAGAAATAAATTATTTATAAAGAAATATACATCAAAACAGTTACATCCTCCAAGGAGGAAAAGGAAAACATATTCGGAGGTCCCGACCATGATCCACCTCGAAGGCCTCCGACTGAACCAAATCGACCTCCGCAACTCAGCGGAGGTCAAAACAAACAAACTACGAAACAACACTCTTATCGTGGCGACGCACCTCCTCGTAAATCAGGAAAAAGATTACAAAGGTCCAGTCGGGCCACGTCATGCAAGAGAACGAGTAAAGCTAGAACGCTTATCATCTAAGTCAGAAGCGACAAAATCAAACATATCATCCACAGTATGCCTAAAAAACGCCGATTTCCAATAATTCCATAGCTCGCCGCTAACGAAAACACCATCACGCATAAAAGTAACAGGGTCGACCTCTTGCACAGGCCCCAAATTGCAAACCTGCGCAGGATGATCCGACCATTAATAATTTACATAACCAAAGAGTAGCTAAATGTTTTCCTTACACGTGCACGCCGGCACCAAGTCAGCAAAGGACCAAATATACACAACTACGAGATAAGATTAATTCTACACCTCCTCATCGGCAGTCAAGTTTTGAGTCTCCGCCTGAGCCTCCGGTGGTGCGTCAGCCTGCTCCACTGCCATTCCAGCACCATCACCCATAGAAAGAACCTGAGCCTCGGAGGTGCCGGCATCGGTAGAACCTCGAGTACATGCAGAAGTATCGGCAGAAACCGTCGAGCCCTGAACACCTTGTTTACCATACCTCAGCTCCTAAAATAGGCAAAGGTAAGAAAAAGAAAAAGTCATTGACAGAGGAAACAGAACTAAAGAAATCAAGGAAAGCAACCCATATCGTTTCACGAGCAATGTTAGCCATGGATACGATCTCGTACCGACCAAATGGACCAAAATTTCTCCATAAAGCTGCTTACGGTGGTCTTAACAAACCGATCCGTCTTGCCAATTCGGTAGGATTAGACAACTCCGGGCAGGTAAAATTCCCAATCTGCACAATACCTTTAAATGCGAAGAACTTGCAAAGATAGGTGGCGGATGTTTTGGCACTAAAGTCGGAGACCCTGGTCATAAATTCATTAAACTTGCCAAGGTTGGCCTTGATCCAAGAGAAGACCCCAGAAGTAGAAGCTCCAGGGCCAACCGGAGTAGCAACGCCACCAAATGCGTGAAGAGCGAAGACATAGGACTCCGCCACCTCCAGCCCGATTGACCGCAGGGCATTCATCTCCGCTTCAAGATTCTTGACCTTAGCCTTCAAAGCCTCCACCGACTGGCGCTCACCATCGACCTCCTTGCAAAGGATATCAGAGATCTCAGTAGCCTTGTCTGCTCGATTGCTAGCAAGGGTCACCGATTTCTGAGCATCATCAAGAGACTTCTTTAATTCAGCAGACCGAGCCTCGAGGCTTGACAACTGCTCCTTCAGCTTAGATGTTTTTTGCACCAGCTCTTTTTTCTCATGAGTCTGGGACTCCACCTCCACCTTCAGCGTAGCGATCGCGGCATTTTTTTCTCTTAATCTCACCATGACTGCGGGACTCAACCGCCATGGACATAGCATGGCTCTGCAAAGATGACAAGTATCATTATTAAACGAGATGAATCCCAAAAAGAGATAGTCAAAAAACAAGACAGAACATTGCAAAGTAACTCACGATAATATGGTGGTTGACTTGGGCTCACATCAGAACATCATGGGGCAACTACACAAGACGGCGAGTGAGATTAGCACCCATTACGTTGGTCATTTGCCCAATGCCATCGACCCACCCCAAGATGAAACTCTTTTCTTCATCACCACCTCCGCTGGATCCCAAGCCACCAGCAACTGGCGGAGGCTCAGATAGACCAACAGCGCCCTCAGCAACGGCACCTTTCATTGAAGGTGCAGAGGATGTCGGGGCCGTCGGAGGCGTCGCCTGCACAGCCTTCGCGGCAATGCGAGCTGGTGAAAATAAATAAAGTAAAACAAGTAAAAACTTAATTGATGAACATAAAGTGACACAACCACCACACGTGGGCTCACCAAGCAAGGAAATCTCTCCCTCTGAAGCCCTACCACAAGACAACTTCAAAGAAAGGAAATCTAGGTAAGTCATACTTCGAGTAAGAACCCCACCTTGGCTTGCAGTGTAAGCGTCCTCTTTCTCCACCACGTTTTCCTTCTCATGATGTACATTGTCCACAGGCTTCTCAGAATCATCAACATTAACCACCGCATCTTCCGCAAGCCTCTCAACATCATTAGCTTTCACCGCCGCCTCCTGCAACTCATCATCAGAGCTAGCATCAACATACGCGCTAGCAAAAGGTCTCATAGTGACCTCCGACAAAATAGTTTCTTTCTCCAGCTGGAGCAAAGGCACAGCAGACGGCACAACTAGCCGGAGCGGAAACGAGCCGGAGGCATCACCCGCAAGAACAGGAGACACCAGCGGAGATGGCCGGGACAGACCCTCTGAATCAAGCGATGCTAGAGCCTCAGCATCAACCTCCGAGCCCACAACAAGATCCTCATCTTCATCATGCAAACTCTCAAAGACATCATCAACCTCTGCAGTCTCAGCGGAGGCTCCACTCTGTTTCTTCAACCCTCGGGTCAAGACACCAGCTTTCCTCTTCTTCCCCTCAGCGGCCTTGGTAGCAGCAGTAGCACTAGCGACAGCAGCAGCAGTAAGCAGATCCCTCTTGTCTATCTTCTTCTTGATCTTGTCAGGAACCTCAAGCTCGACGTAATGCACTCCAAGCTCCTCAAAAACCCTGTTAAGGCAAGGCATAATGCCAGCCTCCGACCTCCGAGCAAGATATTCCTTTTCAGAAACTTCGCCAAGAATCTCAACAGCCTTACGTTCAGTAGCATGAACAAACTCTTCCTTGCTCTGACCCTCGGGAAGACAAAGTCCAAAATGCGGGCAAGGGATTCCACCAGCAACTCCAAAAACAGGGAGATCAAGTTTCTGCATAGTAAATTTTTCTGGCCCGGACCACCAAGCAGAGGCCAAAAATCGGAGGCTATCATCTCCTCAACAAGGTCCCTACCACCCGAATAATGGCAAGCGGCAATAAAAGCCTCTGTGTAAGACCTCCGCTTCTCGGAATCAACCAAACCAGGCTTCACACTAGTCAGCGGGCTCATCGGGGTCATCACAGAGGCAAAAGGAAACCGCGTAACATTTTTACCATCCTTCTCGGGCCAAGTGACACTAGGGTCCGCACATAAAACCAAAAATCCAACCAGTCAATAGGCTCATACTTCCCCCTCTGGCACCAAGAGATAGCAATCTTCTCCTTACCCTTGCCCGGGTTCCTTTTAGCCATAAAACTATAGGACGCAAACTGGGCCATTTTAGCCCTAACATATCGTGGCTATTTCTGCAGCTCGTAATACTCCGCAAAAGTGTTCATACTAAGCTCACCACCATAAGACTCAACAGCCCACAGAAACTTGCTTAAATTCAGGAAAGCATGGGGGGTCATGTGATGAAGCTAAACTTCGAACCACTCAAGAACATACCGGAGAAAGTTGGTTGAAACGAAGCGGAGGCCACACGTGAAGAAATCCCAAAAAACAACAGCCTCATTCTTCTTAGGCTTGGGCACAGTCTCTCCACGAGGAGGTCCCGTGACCAGCAGGAAAAAATCCTTTTCCCTCAAGCTCTGCAATCATGCTTCGGGTTATTCGACTACGACCAAAGTCGTAGGTGACCTCCACGGTAGCCGGATCAACCTTCGGAGACATCAGCTCACTCGGCGAAGCCTCGACATCCGATAAGGACTCTTCAAGATCTTTAGCCTCCACAGAAGCCAGCATACACTGCTCAAAGAGATCTAAAAAGCCCCCGACTCTGACACCCTACAAGTGGGAATAGGGGTCGGAGAACGAGCGATGACACGCGCAGCAGGGGCATTTGGGTGCCACGGCGATAAGATGCCAAGGCAAAGCGAGCGCGAAGGTAGCAACCAGAGGCACAAACAATACGGTGGTGAATCAAGGGGAGGTACGGGTCATTTTTAACCCCCCTTTTTATATAGGCGGTGAAGCGGCGCCTCGGCTTCTCAGCCCAACAGTCGTGTCGTCCGCAAATCGAACGGCAAAAAATGAATCGATTCAAAATCAACGGTCAACATCGACCATTGTGCAATGGTAAAAAAATCAAGCCTTTGGTCCAACGATCAACGGGTCAGGGGGGTCGGAGGTAAAAGCAGCCTCTGTGGCCAGGGGCGTGTTGATGGATAGACCCGCCTCCGCTGGACCTAACCCTCAAGGGAGAATGTTAGGGATGTGTCCTAAGGTCGAAGAGTCATTTTACCTCCGATTGAGTACCTAACCGATGGACCAGGTGTCTCCCTTGTGTTTGTGTTTGCAGGCACTAAAGAGAAGCCTCCAAAGGTAGGATCTCCGCCGAGAAGACTCCTTCGGAGGCCAGGGAACCGGACAGCAACGGAGGTCCCACGGCGTCACCTTCCCTGATCGCGGAGGTCCTTCGGTCGAGCCTCCGACTCCCACGGAGGAGGTGATGAATGAAGACAATGGCCGTCAAGGTGGCGTGATGGTCCGGGCTGAGGCTTATCATCAAGGAGCGGACATGATGGGCCCTTCTTACAGGCGATGATGGGCCGCGGCCTGTGTGCCATGTTGGTGAAGTGATGGACAAACTTATCCTTGGGAGGTCCACATGTAATAGAGTCAATATCTAGGGTTTTGAGACTCTCATTGGGGGCACGCTTGTACTTTTAATCTTGAGCTGGGCAGTCACAATAAAAGGCGATGCCCCCTATGTAATTAGGGCAGTTGTCCTCTGGTAGCTGCAGTGCGACCTACCCTAGGACCCACCTTATAATTTCTCATTATTATTATATTAGCAAAGAGTTCATCTTGGTCCCACCATTCTACTCTATTCTAAATCTGTTAGAACTGTGTTCCAACAGTCACCGGTTCGCCACCGCAACTGGATCCGCCGGATCTGTGATAGCCGCGATTGCAGAAGCAGTGGGAGGGGGTCTCTCTCGCCGGGATCCGGTCGAATCTGCGACAGCCGCGGCCGGAACCCACGGATCAGCGGGCGCCATCGCCGGATCCGTGACCGCCATGGCCAGATCCTCCGCGGGGGACCGCTGCCGCCCCCTCGCCAGAACCCCTAGGTCGTCGAGTGGAGATGAAGGAGAAAAGGGGCGCGAGGGGAAGGGAGGAAGCAAGCACGAGCAGGCGGCGAGCGGGCATCGAGCTTGGTGAGGACGAGCGGTCGACGACGAGCTCGCCGTGAGGAGAGAGGCGGGAGCTGCGACGGTGGTGGGTGAGAGCGCGACAGCGGCGGAGAAAGCGAGGAGGGAGGAGGAGGAAATGACGATGCAGTGCCACGGCGTGGTTTGACGCGTGGTGCTGCCCGGTGCTGCGTGTCGCCGGCTATTGGGCCCGTGCCTGGCCCATGAAGGGCTGTCCGACACATCGGACGCTCCAGATGGAGCATTTCCGAATCCCAAAATCTGCTAGGTAGCGAGTCGTGTTACTCGCTCCGTGCAATCAAATATTCTTAGGTTTAACACATTTTATTTTTTAAAAAAAGTAGCTATATTCATCTACAGGTAAGTTTGTTATGAAAATAAGCTCATTATTAATCGGTAACACTTATTACTTACCATAACTAGTATTATTATTTATGTATAATATTGATTGATTACTCCTCTTAATGAAAAAGGGTGAAGTCCCGATAAAAAGAAATTGACTCCTCAGTCCTCACAATCAGGCCTTGTTTAGATTGCAAATTTTTGCAATTTCAATACTGTAGCACTTTTGTTTGTATTTGGCAAATATTGTCCAAACATGTATTAACTAGGTTCAAAAAATTCGTCTTATGATTTATAACTAAATTGTGCAATTAGTTAATTTTTTATCTATATTTACTGCTCCATACATGGGTCCAAAGATTGACGTGATGAAGAGAGAGTGAAAAAACTTGAAATTTTGCTCCAATCTGAACAAGGCCTCAGTGACCCTTGGCGAAGTCTATGGAAATCTTGGGCCCCGGCTAAATGTAATTTTTTTCTTTGGTTAGCTATGTTGCACATCGGACAGACCCAAAAGAGAACTGACTCATCGGTAAAAGTGTGAAATGTATCCCCACGGCTATAGGCGCCCGCGGAGTCTACGATATTTATACTTAGAAGCTCTAAAAATTTTTAAAACTTTACACACTAATAGTATCAAAGTAGTTGAGCATTGTACCAAAATTTAAGATCCAAACAACTTTTATAAAAATTCATATGAAAAAAACAAATTTCAGTCATCCCGAATTTTGTCCTGCAGTGTCTGAAATTTGTTTTTTCATACGAAATTTTAGAAAAGTCGTTTGAATCTTCAATTTTAGTACAATGCCCATCTAGTGATGTACTATTGGTGTGTAAAGTTTTAAATTTTTTTAAAGCTTCTAAGAGCAACTTCAACGATTTTGCAAATAGGCTTTGCATTCTTGTTTTTGCAAAAAAGTTTATAAAACTCCTATCCAACGGTTTGGTAAATAGGCTTTGTATTTTTGTTAACTTAGCAAAATCCTAGGATGGACTAGCATATATGCAAGCTCGCGATTGGCTTGGCATTACGTCTTGCACGCTACTCCCGCGCGCTCTTCCCTCCCGCGCCACCGGGTTTCCTTCCTGTGAAACCCCAGAAGGAGTCGACCTCGAAGGGATCGCGAAGCCGCAGAAGGACCTCTCCCGCGAAGCCGCAGGAGGACCTCGAAGTGATCGCGACTTGTTCTTCCTGGGGGACTTGGAATCCATGGCGTTGGCTCCCTGAGCAGCAAGGTCCTGGGGTGCAGGAAGTCGGCGCTGGCGAGGGCGACCAGGAAGAGCAGGTGACGATGCGTTGAAGACCTGTGACAGCGCGCGAAAGGAACCACGCCAAAGAAAGTCGCGCGCGCGAACAAGAAAAGATCGCGGGAAATAGTGTGGGTCCATAATTTTTATTTTTGCCAAGTGAATAATGTAAAACCGTTGGATATTGACTTTTTTATCTTTGCCATATTTATTTAGGATTTGGCAAACTCTATTTTTGTCAAACAAAAAATACAAAACCATTAGAATTGCTCTAAGTGTGAATATCTACACTTTTAAAATAGACTCCGCGGGTGCTTATAACTATAGTATTTTTGTTCTGACGTAAAAGTTAAAAGTGCCCGCTTCTTATCAAGAAGAAGAGACGACTGATCATCTACTAACAACTTGAGGTGGCTAGCCAAGTACTCCCTCCATCCTTTTTTAATTATCACTTGCGTTTTCTAAGAAAATGCTGCCGGTAATTATATATTAAAAATATTAATATTTATATTACATAATTAGTATCATTAGAAAGATCTTTGACTCTAGTTTTTTAATAAATTTATTTAGAGATATAAATGTTGCACCAATTTGCTATAAATTTAGTCAAATTTATGGCAAGTACACCAACGACGACAATTAAAAAGGGAAAAAGGAGTATGGTTCAGAGTGGTCGCCCCCCTGAGCCTTGTCGAGACAGTCCCCCGGTAGCATGAGCGTAGTTTCGCTAATTGGTGGCGTAAAACAATTAGAAAAGTACCGAAGCAAAACAAAACATGAGTGAATTCTTTAATCATGCTGGGTGCTTGGTTATTTGGAAGCATAGGAATGCTTGTGTGTTCTAGGGTGCCTATCCTTTAGCTAACTCAATCCTGTGTGAGCTGAATGATGAGCACAACCTTTAGTGTTTCGCTGAGGCCAAGAAGTTGCAGAACCTAGGTCTTAGCGGCACAATCTAAGTTATCTCTGGTCCTGGCTGCTAATGTTGTAAAGCCCCCTTCATACCTAATCTACGTATGAGTGGGGTTAATGTATGGGGATCATTTTTGTCTATATAATACAGAGAAGCGCAGCTCTCCGGTGTTTTCAAAAAAGATTGACTTGGGGATGGAGGAAGTAGCTATTTTCTCCCCTCGTCCATCTCAACAAACAGGATGCACCGTGGTGCACTTCCACACCAAGTGACTCAGCCTACCATGTTATTATCTTCGACAAAGCGGACCGGTGACTTCGGGACATGCATGTTGATGGTGGCATCAGCGGATGCAACACAAATGCGATAGGACGTACAATGCTCTAAGCGTTGTCGGTGGGCGGATGACGCTGGTCTCGAGGAATCCGATGAAGCTCGCTCTACAGCCTGCCCCCGCACGCACCAGCCTCGCTCAACTGAGGGTCAAGGCTGCAGTGGAGCGAGCAGAGGACGGCAGAGGCTTGGGCGACGGCATCGGAAGCGCAGACAGTCGTGCGGTCGTGCCTTGCTTGCTCAGTCAGTGGATGGTCATGTCCCCGCCGACCAGCGCCTCGTACCTCGTGTCATGTCTTTTCGATGACGGGCCTCCGCCCCCAACACCGATGGGTGACCGAAAATCCTCCCTCAGCAGGAGCTGCCCAGTTGATGACCCATAGCTGGAGAAGCTCAATGCCTCTCTCCCTCATCGTGAGCCAGCCAGTGGGAGTGCTCGTGCCTAGGTGCCCCCACGTATTCTGGCGGCAGCCCTTTAAAATGGGGTTGTTGGTGGCCACATGTGCGTGTTGTCACACTCTCTAGGCTTGAAACCGCCGATTCGCCCTCTTTACCGAGTGTCCGAGGCACTCGGTAAAGCTCTGAATGCATTCGACAGAGACTTTGTCGAGTGCTTTCTACATCGGTACTCGATAAAGAGGTGTCGGCGAAGAAGTTGACGGCAAAGAAGACTTTGCCGAGTGCCAGGACTACACTCGGCAAACATTTTCTGCAAAATTAAAAAAAATGACAAAGACCCGCCAAGCCCATCACAGGGCCCGGCGAGCCCATCGACGCCGGCCGCAGTGCCGCCGCGCGCAACGCCCAGGGGGCCATCGCGCCCCGCGCCCAGCGCCGCCGGGGGCCGCCACGCCCCGTGCCATGCCCAGCGACTCCGGGTGCTGCCGGCGAGAGAGGGGGGGAGATGGGGCGCGCTGCTGGTGCCTGGTGGCGAGAGGGGGGAGAGGCGGGGAGAGAGGCTGGCGGCGGCTGGGTGTGGAGAGTGGGGGTGGGGGTTTAGGGTTAGGTTTAGTTATATACGAGATGTGGGGAGTGGGCTGCTGGCCTTTATTGGGTCGGTTACTTTGCCGAGTGGCCCAGGTAGGGCACTCGGCAAAACCTTTTTTATTTTTTATTTTTTATTTTAAATCTTTCAAATTCTAAAGCACGAGAAGATGAACACTTTTGAATTCAAATTTTTCTGTTGCCCTAGTATATTGTTTACAAGCACATGTTTAAATTTGTGACTTTTTTATAATATTTTTCTATATTTCGCTTATTTATTTTATTTACTTGAATTTTTTTGGATAATCCAAAATCGAACTGCAGGTGTATAAAATAATGAATTGTAGCCAGTATCCATGTTGGAGAGTGTATATTAAGGCCGTATCCAGGAACTCACCCAAAATTTTGAACGACTTGTTCACGAAACATGACCATTCAGTTGCGGGAGAAGTGTTTTTTTAATTATATAAAATGCAAACGAAGTCCGAAAATCACCAAACTTGTCGAGGTGTCATGATATCGCATTAAGAGCCTCAGATAAAAAATTTAGAATGTTTCGACCAAGTTATTATGTCGAATGTCTAAAACCCAGACATGGTGTCGAATGTTTAAAACCCATATATCTCCTCATGTGACCATAAGTGATCACATGTGGAGATGTCTAAATTTTAGCCATTTGACGTCATAACTTGCTCGAAATATTTTCAATTTTTTACCATAGCCTCCACATACGATGAGATGACATCTGGCCGAGTTTCATGATTTTCGGACTTCGTTTGCATTTTATATAATTAAAAAACCTTTCCCGCAACTCGATAGTCGTGTTTCGTGAACAAGGCGTTCAAAATTTTAGGTGAATTTTTGCATACGGCCTTGAAATATATTCTTTAACATGAATATCATTTTTTGAATGGCTAGATTTTATTATTTTATGCACCTGCAGTTCAAATTTACTTTTTCGAGAAAAATACAAGTAAACAAAATAAATTCAAGAAATATAGCAAAATATTATAAAAATATCCTAAATTCAAACATGTGCTCGTATACAGTATAGAAGGACTAAGAAAAAGTTTAAAATCAAAATTAAAAAAAATAAAAAAATCTTTATCGAGTGTCGGCCATGGCACTCGGTAAAGGCAAAGCCAGTCTTTACCGAGTGCCCGTGTTTTGATATTCGGCAAAACCAGCGGCACTCGGCAAAGAATGTATTTCCGGCAGTGCGAACGACGGCTGCTTAGTGGCCAATGGACTCGCCTCTGTCGGCGACTATGCAAAGACTGCCACAGGTCACGGGAGCAGCCTGGGTTTACGGATTCTGCAACATTTAGGGAGGATGGAGAAGACTGGCCACCTGGTTCGGGCTGGCCAAGCACCTGGCTGTTGACACCGTTTTTTCGGCACGTGTCAATAAGGATCGGGAGACTAAACTAAATCGGCAAGAAGGTGGTTATTCTCCAGTATTGCTTCTGGGTTGCCGATGGATGATTGCCGATAAAGGACATGTTGATCTCGTACATTGCCGATGAAGCCAGAGGGTTGTTGCCGATGGAGTGAGAGGCATGGTTGCCGATGGAAAGCAGAGCTGAAGAACATGGAAAGCAGAGCTAAATCGCTATCAATGGGTTTTGCCGATAGAATCTACAGAGATGAGGAGCGTGCCGATAGAGGTTTCATCGTAAGCAATGGATAAGGAAACTGGCAATATTTACGCCAATATTTTAATAGTTTACTTTTGAGTCCGACCTTGGTATAAGTCATTATTTTTATTCCTTAGAGATAAGACTTGTTTAGGTAATACTTTGTCGTGTCTATTTAGGACTCATAGTACCAGGGTATAAATATGTACCGGGAGGCAATGTAGGGAAAAACCAATCAAATACAACAAATCTATTACTTTTATCTACTTTTCAAGCAATCTACTTTTCGACGACTTCGTCACCAGTACCTTTTCCTTTTCAACGAGTTCTTTCAAGAATCGGCGGGCTGCATCAACTTGATCTCCGGCGACCTTGCAGGTTCCGCGTCTACCGAGCACGATTCAGGCTTTGACGTCCGGGCGTATCGCTGTCGTCTCGTTTGATCTGTTCAACAGTTATCGAATATCCTCTGAGCTTTGACGTCCGGGCGTATCGCTGTCGTCTCGTTTGGGTTTTATTCAAATTTATCATCCTTGTCGATTAACAGGTCAAATCGACTGGCACGCCTTGATATCAAACTTGGGTATTAGCCCGGTGTGTTTACAGATCCAACGCCTTTTTGCATCAACACCGGCGAACACTGAATCTACACCAATGCATGAGACTAGCAAGTGGCCCATGATCGATGGCGATGACTCCTCCGCCGTACGCCGCCTCTGGAGCATCACACGACATGAATACTTCGGGAGACGACCTCTTCGCTCAGCTAACGTATGCTACGCCGGTACTTCCGCTCCACAGCATGCTGCATGCGCTTGGTGACTCAAAGGGACTCTCTTAGGTGCCTGCTTCTAAGCAACGCGATGTCCTCATGGCATGGGCCTCACCGTACCACTGGATTTTCCAAGCCAAGCGCGCCAGAAAAAAGGCATACGAGGACATCTTCGGGGTGGACCCGATCGGGTGCATACAATGTCGAAGCGTTGTGTGGCCTAACTGCAGACTTCGAGGCAGGGACGCGCAAGAAGTAGCGTCGATGGAAGGTTGTTTCTTGAGTCCAAGGGTCGTCCCCCTCTTGGTTGTTTAGCTTCTAACGAGTAATTTAGTAACTTGTTTCAGCACACTAGGACGGTCCGAGCTTGTGCCGCTACTTCTAGACTTCTTAGGCACTCGCTTGAAGCGTGACCTTTGCACTAAACTCTTATACCTTATTAATGCAAAAAATACATAAACTCTTTTACGTATTCGAGAAAAAAAACTCTGCCAAATAGCATATATAGGTTAAGATGCATGATGCATGGCTTGTTTACTATAATCCAAGAAATTGAAGAGAGAGGCATCAAAAGACGTTCTCTGTTGGGTTTCACGACATCAGGTTAATAGTGGAAAGAAGCTCCAAAGAAGCTTGTATCCTGATTAGTGTTTCGCATTGCTGAGACAGTTTGAACATACATATCGTGTACATTTTACACCGTATACTGTTTAAGTACAACATTTATCGGAACGAATAGAACATATACACCACCATGCATGACATCATATAGAAGAGAGATGGCGAAAGCTAGCAGTGAGTAGAATTTTGCTTTTCTTGCTGCTTTGATTCTTATTTTCAACGTATTGTATGATTATACTATATATTACCCTCGTAGTCGTCGTTTAGACAACCTTGCAAGAGAAGGCTTCCTTGGATCTTGCTGCAAGTTCCGGGAATACACGAGTTGGACGAAAGTCCTTGTCGAGGCAAACGACGATCGCTCGGCCTTCCAAGACGAGCTGCCAATACAAAGAGTATTGTAGGAATTAATAGTGAAGCTACGATCATACGTGTAATTCGAAGGAAAAAAGATCTATCGCTAGAAATTGTACATTTTAGAAGGAATCAAGGAAATCGAGCGCGAGAGAGGCAAGCGTGCGGCAGTCGATTGACCCACAGATAGCGAGCAGCACGTCTGGCCGTGGGAAAAAGAAATACAGGCAGGATACAAAGGGCTTGTTTGGTACAGTAAGTTTTCTTGTCAAACATTATTTTTCAAAACAACTTCATGGATGAAGTTTTTTCCCTCTCGTAAAGGAATAGAGTGGGAGAGAGCTGAAAGAGTAGCTTAACCCAACTCTCTCTCTCATTTATTTCTCTCATCCATATATGAAGGTATTGTTGAAGTTGTTTTTGCCAAATATTTTTTTAATAGCTCAGCTTCATATAAAAGGTTGCTCATGAAGTTGTTATATGATTCAAATAATCAAATAAAATAAAGGTAGGTGGGTAATAACCTTATTTATGACAAGTTTTAAATTGGTAAAGTATATATACCCCTAGGATATAAAGAAGAAGAGGATGGAGAAAACTAGTTTGAAAAGTTCCAAACGATTGTCTACTTAAATTTAAACGGTTTTTCAATTTTTAAGGCACAAAAACGCAAACACATGTCTATTTTCAAAGTACAAAGAGTTGTAGATGAGATTCGTTGGCGTTCCTCTAGAAAACTATTATGATATTACTAGTAAAGCCAAGCAGTGACAAACGGGGCCAAAGACTATTGGACTGGTTTTTTGGGCCATGATCGCTAAATCGGGTTTCAAGGATGCATTTAGCCATACCGTTGGAGTGTGTTCTAACAGCAAAGGTCTAACATATATAATGTCTGTATACCTTACGATCCGGCAGGGCCTCGATCCTGTGCTCGACAGTCATCCGCACGCCTTTGATTAGGACAGGCTTCACCATGACCACGAACCTGTCGTCTCTCTGACGACGCACACGTAGGATCAATTTGCTATGCATATATAATATGTGTTCACAGCTGCTATATATATAGCGAGGATATATAGATGCATATGTACCCTCAGAGGCGCGAAATACTTGAGGTTGAGATCTGAAAGAGCCATGGCGTTGCCCGTGGATGCCCAGTAGTCCACGCTGATGCCCAGCTTCTCAAGAGCCACGTCACGACCTGACACACATACGTCGTGCCGCCTCAGTCATCATATATATATATATATATATATAATTAATTGAATATATATATATGCATGTGACATATGCACGCTCACCGGTATGGAGGTAGGCGGCGTAGATGGCGTTGTTGACGACGCCGTACTCATCAAGCTCGTCGTCGCTCACCTTCATCTCGATCTCCCAAAAATTGTCCTCCCTGTGCGTACTGTATGTGTTCAGGTAAAGAGAAATTATATTATTCAAGTATACAAGGCACATGCATGCATGGTACTCCACGTAACAAAATATATATACTAAAAAAATTAAAATAAACTATAATTTAAAATAAAAGGAGTACGTAGTAGCTTTATTTTATTTCTTAAAACGTACCAGCAGTGTGCAACTGCAATAGATTGATCAATAAATATTATCTAGCTAATTAGCGAACCTGACGGTGACCATAAGCTGCTGGCTCGATGCGATATGGCTATTAGAGCCAAAGTGTTGTTGTTGATCGTCGAGCATCTCGCGTCTGCTCTCGGGGGCGGGGGCGGCGACGGCAGCCGCACCCCGGTGCCGGCGATACTTGAGCCCCGCAGTGACCGTGCCGCGACGCGCCCGGCGGCGCACCACCACGCGGTTGTGGTGGCCACCATGGGCGGCGCCGGCGGAGCTGAAGCTCACCATCCCGCCGGCAGCGAAGAGCCCAGTCCCAGTGGCCTGATGATGATGATGATGAACGAACAGGCCGGCCATCATCTGCTGCTGCTGCTGCAATTAATGTGCGATCAATTGCAACGCGAGAGGCCGAGATGTTCTTGGGCTTTGGCGGATGAGTTCTGCGTTACCGATTTCCAGTGTTGGCGTGGATATATAGGTACTCCGAAAAAATATTTTTTTACTCCGAAAAAATAATGTCCAATCCCTGCTCTAAACTAATCCAACCATATGGGAGCTGACTACTGTTGCCCAGGACCGCCATTGCATTGTACGGCGTCAAGCTGGAGGCGCGCGCTTGTGTCCGTCCCTTGACCATCTGGATGAACTCAGCTCGTGGCTTCGTGCCACACATGTTGTACTTCTAGCAGCTCATATGTTAATTTTTTCTGTTAATTTTTTCTCGTTGCCTAGCTTTGCCTAGCTTTGTATTAAATAAGTAGATAGAAAGAAGCAAAAGTCAAAACAAGCACGTGAATCGCTACTCCTAGCAGCCCAAGCTACGGGGAGAGTTGAAAGAAAAATAATGGTCTTATTACATACTGCTTATTTGTGCAACAAAAAAGGGCTCTAAGAAGAACCCTTTGTTATAGAGACCACAGTTGACATGAGTCTTTAATCTTGACAAACAGAACTTATTCTGCCTTCATGCTCTCTCTAAAGATCATTGCATTCCATTGCTTCCAAATGCACCATATATAGAGTCAGAATTGTCATGTTGATGATCACTACACAGGCAATTCAGGTGCCCCAACGACTATGATGTTAGCATCAACAACGGTAGTGAGGATATCCATGGTCGGTTTCTTGCCGACATTGATGGCTACGAGCATTTCTGTCCAGTGCTTATTGCCGGACCCGAAATACGGCTATGAAGAAGGTGGGTTATGACGTGTCAGCGAGAGGTCTAAGTGTACTAGTAAATTGTTGGCTTCGCCCAAGAACCACTCAAACACACACACGCCAACGCTCTTGGCGAGAGGTAGAAGAAACACAATAGACACATTGTTTTCCAGCGACGAGTGATAAGGCAACAAACTCGCCTGTATATTGGCTACATAATCACTGGACTTAGCAACTGAATATAATAGAGATTGCATAGAGGCTACATATAGGCCGGCTCCATGTCGGCCTTCGCACCATGACCCTCAGGCCCACCCTTGCAACATGTGAACCACTTGCTCATCCGGACGATGCGGCTTCTACCATGCAAATGGGCGCTAGGATTTAATGGAGTTGAGCTTTCAGTGGCAGGCCGCGTTCTCATCTGTGGTGACTTTGTCAATCTTAAGATGTGTTGATACGGTCTTTCGAGGATGCTTATAGGGGTAGAGTTTACGTGTGTGTAGAGTTTGTATGTGTGTGTTTTCAAAAGGATGAGTATGCATACGTGTTGTAAGCATTTGCACATGTACATGTGTAATAAAAAAACATGTAAGTGCATGGAAAAAATAACTATGTATCTAAAAACGTCCTTTTCATGGCTTGAAACACGGGGAGTAGGACCTGATAATAACCAATTAATTGATGAAAACATACTCAAGGAAATCATGAGCTGCAAGAAGAAAACACGTTATTCTCAAAGATTATTATGGCTTATTGTGGCAGAACCTTCTAAATTATATGGCCCGTATGCACATATCATTGTCTCAAAGACCTCTAATAGCCATGCATGCGTCCCACACAACTTAGAAAACCCTGTCGGGTGCCCTGAAAGGACCCCGATTAAACCACATTTTATACTCATACCAGAATCAACAGAGTAGCTCCAATATTACAACATTTGTTACAAAATATATATCAGAGTGCAAAAGAATGATAACATAGAATTTATAAAATATGAATAAGTTAACTTTTATAAACTTAACTTCAATTACAAAAGCAGAGAAGAACTACAGAAGACAACTTAGATAGAGCGCCTAAGTCGGGAGAGGACAACCAGATTGCACAAGCCCACCGACATGATCTTGGTTTGAACACCAATTAGCACCTGCAACAGGGGTTCAACAAACCCTGAGTACAAAAGTACTCAACAAGACTGACCCGACGAAAAAAGAGGTGAAGACTCAGGAATGCAGGCTGGTGGGATAAGGTAAGGCTTGTAGGAATTTTTGTCGGAAAAGCTCTTGTGGATCAAGTTTTAACTTAACATTGATTATAACAGAAAGTAAAGTTGTTTTGCTCTAACTCAACATTATCAAACAACTTAACTTTGAAACCTTATCATTGTTCAATTTGTTACTATGATGATGAACACCGATCGAGTCTTCTTCTCCGAAAAGCAACGACGATTCGAATCTATTTTTATACCCAGCTGGGACCTAGATCACTGAGATACCGGAGACTCTAACTCCGATGCATACCAGATCACAGATATACCAGGATAACAACTGCAGCCATATATCACCACATGATACACGTGAGCACTTAGACTCAGTGTACCGATATACATGGGAACTTAAACCCACAGTATACCACACTATAATATATGTGGGGACTCTGGCCCACTATATATCACTCCATGATATACCTGGGCTCCAACCCTCAGTATATCACTTCATGCATGTGGATTTTCTAATTTCTCGATATCACCGATTCACCATCGAACGGGACCTAGGGCATCAACAGACGGAAACACTACAGAGGGACTCCATTCCCAATGCAATTCACCCATCCGGACTCGATTTATTAACTATCATCATGATTTCACAGATAAAGTCATCCTCATCTTTTTCATTCTTTTACTTTTTGAAAACCTAGCTAATTAAGCAGGGCTAAGCATTACTATGCATTTTTCAAATAACAGGTAACAAGGAGTATGGGAATAAGACAGGTAATGCAATTGGTGGGTTATCACTCAACTCCTATTACTTAATGCAACATTTCATAACTGAAGCGATAAAACTTTTATAAAATCAAGGAAGGGATTAAATGTATCCGGGACTTGCCTTTTTTGCAGCGGTGGTTAGTTCTCGTCGGGATTACAGATGTTATTCTTGACACCAACTTCAGGGATGGACGACACCAACACCATGAATCCTCGACTTCAGCATCAATGGTGGACAACACTCTCCAAAGATTGTTCACCATGATCCAACTCACTCTCGAAACAACTACACGTTGTAATGATGCATGTTTTAGCATGATGAACTTATGACATGATGCACGGCAATGCATTGGTGAAAGCATACAAGATTAATTAATTAGCTAATTATAAACCATTTTAAAAGCATTACACAAGATACATATAAAACTCCACATATTCTAAACCACATAGCCATATTGGGTGTTAACATAATATAACAGCATCATACAAAGGTAAAGGAACCATATTTTCTATTTATACATTTTTATTATAATTATAAACCATTTAATTAGCAACAAATAAGATTAAACAAAAGATAAAGCATACGACATCAAATGACCACAATATTTTTACCATAGCACAAACATGGCATCAAAAACATGTCATAAAAATTTTAAGTCAAAAGGAGTTACAAAGCATGAGATATGAATTTCCTTATTTTCTAGTATTAAATAAAGGCATAAAAAGGAGTTACAAATATGAATTTTTAAAATTTGAGAAAGGCTGTTATAAACAGGTCCTTAGGGTACTATTCACCTCAGTCTGTATCTATGCACTTAGGCCCCTGCCTTTTTTCAAATTCAAGCACGAGGTCCTTCACGTGATTTGGACAGAGGAGCTCACTGGGACTCGTGGGGTGCCTCCCGGCGACGAGGAAGGGGCACGGGAGCGTGTAGGCATCAAGCCGCGCCCGTAGGTGACCTCGGCTTGACCCGAGGCGTCCCGTGGTGGCATGGCCACACGAGCCAAGCGCATGGTGGCGACTTCACCGCGGCGGCGGCGCCACGGCCTGCAAGGCGACCGAGAAAGGGGTGCTGCGTATGCTGCGGATGACAACGAAGGCGCTGGAAGGCGTTTCTCCAGGGCATAGAAAACCTAAGAAAGGTGGCGGCTGTGCTGCAGTGGCTCTGCTCGCCGGCCATGCCATGGCGGCCATGGCTGCTAGGCAGCATGTGCAGCAGCGGCACGATGAGGGCCAGCTGTGCAAGGCTAGGTGCGCTAGCAGGCGGGCGATGGCATGGTGGAGCAGCGGGCGACGGAGCTCCGTGCGGCACGCGGCAATGGCGCCCACGGCGCTGCGTGGTGCCAGGAAAAAGGGAGCAATGCAAGAGAGAGCGAGGGCGAGAATGAGCGAATGGAGGAGGCTAGCAGCTGCTAGAACTTGGCCATGCAAGCGTCCACGTGGGACACGTCGCGAGAGCGCGGCCAAATTGGCCACGGCGGTGACGCTGCGGCAAAGCAGAGGAGCAGCTCGTGTGGGGTACTGTTCATAAAAATTACAGAACTGCCACTCTTCGAAAATTCTAAATTACTCCAACATTTTGAATAGAACTTGAAAAAATTCCAATCTATGGAATTATCAGAATTTCATTATCTACACTTTTCTTAAAATGAAGTTTTCAGATTCAGCCAGGAAAACTGAGTTTTGAATACAAATTTGAAAAGGGGACAAAAAGGGACAAAACCCTATAAAGAAATATTTTAAATTACTTTTGATTTTTCAACAAAACTTGAAAATCTTCAAATCTATGAAATGTTCAACTTTTCAAACCAAACATTTTTCATATTCAAAGTTTTTCCAAAATATGCATAAGTTTTGAAATATGAATTTAAAATCAAAAAGGGGCAAATGCCAAAAAACTGTATTTTCAAATTCATTTGAAATTCTTTTTAGAAACTTGAAAAACTTTGAATACCATAATTTTAGCTCTTGTCAAGACCTACAAACCATATTTTGAGAGTATATTAAAATTCCTTATAAATTTTGAAATATAGAAAGAGGGGTAAAACAAGGTTTTGAAAATAGTTTTTGAATTATCAATCAACTCATCATTTCATGTATAAAACAAAGCACCACATAAAAGACATTATTAAAATATGAATGCATTTATGTCATGATGCTCAATAATTATGCTTGATAATACATTTGATTATAATTTTAATTGCTTACTAACATCTGGGATGTTACACTTATATGCCAATATAAAATGTCTTTTGTGCGCCTTTTTATACCACCATGTTTTATCTTGTGTAATGTCAGGAAACTGTGATCGTGGCGGCGAAATGCAATGTAACCGGAAAACCAAATCACAAATAATTATACATCTCATTTTTGGAATAGTTCATTTTTTAGTTTGATCTAATATATGAAAAACGCAAATATTTATAACCTAGAGAGTTAAAAGATAAAAACATATTCAAGAAATTATGAGGTATGAGAAGAAAACGCATTGTCGCAGGACTGGCCGTTCAATGGTGGTGGTGCGGCTATTTTGTGCAGGCGTGAGTTGAAGTTTGTTGGAAAAAAGTCTTAGCCGATGTTAGACTAACCACACTACGGTCCAGTAAACGATCATGCAGGACGCTGCAGCGGCTCCTCTAAGGCCTCTGCTATCGTAGAGGACGTCATCTCGTCTGCCAAATCAAGCGAAGTAGCGGAATCCACTACACCCGCGTCAGATGAAGGGGAGGAGGGAGAGAAGGAGAAGGAGAGAGAGCAGGGCAGGGAGGAGGCGCCAGGTGGGGAGGAGGATGCTCAAACTCACCCGCCGTTGGTGCAGACGAACAGGGAAGCCACGACGGTGACGAAGAAGATGATGGGGGTGCCAGGCCGCGACGGGGACGCCGGTGCGGACAGCCGTGAACACACGAGGTCATCTTCTGCCTCTGCCACAGATGCTGCCGTTGGAGGTCGTCCTCCTCCGGGTCCCCGGCGTGCAACTCCATCACATCAACCGCAGCCACCCGCTGGCCACTAGGCGACCTCGCCCTCCTCCACATTCAGTCCGTCGCTGCAGCCACCAACTCGCCCGGCCAACCCCGCCGCAGATACCAGTCGATCGAGCGAGCAAAGAAGGGAAGAAGAGAGAGATGGAGGGAGCATAGGGAGGTGGAGGGACCCGTCGGAGCTGCTGCGAGCTTGTGGTCGCGACCGAGTAGGGAGGGCCGCCGGCGGGAGCAGGGGAGGCGTCGGCCTGCTCCGGCCCCGGCTCCGGCCACCGCGGGCGCAGAGAGGGAGAGAAGGGGAGGAAGGCCACAAGGATAGCTCCTCCGGCCCCGGCTCCGCCACTACACACGACGGAGGTTGGGCACCACCGTCCGCTTGCCACCGCACGGAGAAGATGAGATTGTCACCAGAGGGGGTGACAGATAAGATGAGACGGAAAAGATGAGATTGGCACTAGCGGAGGAAGCGAGGAGGGCCTGAGTGGGAGAGGTTGGCGAGGCGTGGGTGTGAGAGGATTAAAATATTTTGGCAAGTGGGTCCCATGGATGGTAGTTGGTATAGAGGATGGATATAGAGAGTATGAACGGGTGCAGAATAACTGGGTATAGAGGAAAGAATCTAGGTATATTCCTTTTAGAGGATGAAAATAGAGGATGACAAGTGTTGATAGTCTATTAACCGGAGCCTACTGACACTCTGGGTGTCTTTTTCTTTCTTGGAAGTGTCGCTTTGAGGTAGAGGCACCTCCTAGCCTATAGGTTCTAAACTCCACACCTATGGTTCTCATTAGGTAGTTGATGGTAGCGTTTCATGTCATGTCCTTACTGAGGGCATCACCTAGAAGATTTTGCACCATCTTAACGGAATGACGGTCCATGTGGGACATTTTGCTACTACAATAAGATTTTTTAAGTGACCAATTAGTTTATTAGTGAGTCTAGATAGTTCACAGGGGAGGCTAGCGGATCTGCTCACCTATGTGTCTCAAGAAATCATAGTTTGTTATAATACACTAATTTGATATTATTTGCTATGCCTAGTAAAATTTGAAAAGATAGGCGTTCTCATCCTCAAGAAACATTTTATTTTGGTATGGGTGGGGGGATATGTGAGAGAAGAGTAAGCGGCTAAGAGAGAGAGAGAGGAGGGGGGCAGTGGACAACGCCATGGGGGAGGAGGGAGAGGTGGCGTCGGCAAAGAAGTGAGGGAGAGGGTCAGTCGTCTGCACCGTGAGTGAGAAGGGGGAGGGGTGAATGGTCTCTCAAACCTTAGTGCATGATATATATCGTGTAGGCCTGCTGGGCCTGTTGGGCCTATTGGGCTCTGAGTTTGCCAAGTGCCTAAAAAACGTACTCGACAAACTATTTTTTTAATTTTTTTATTTAAAATATTGAATTAAAACGCCGTTTTGCATGATAGGATTAATTCATATGAAAAATTTGTCAACTATAAAGTTTTATAACTTTTCGCGATCTATAAGTTTATTTTGGTGTTTTTCCATCCGAGGTTGTTTCAAATATTTGAATTTAAAATTTTTGAAATTCATTTGCATGACAAAATGTCAAATGAAAAAGTTGTCAACTACAACATTTTATAAATTTTCAACGTCTACAAACTTCATTTTGGGTGTTTTTTCATCTGAGGTTGTTTAAAAATTTTATTTTTTAAAAAAATTCAAATGTAGTTTTGCATGACAAGATGAACTAAAATAAAAAAGTTTTCAACTATAACATTTCATAACTTCTCAACATCTACAAACTTTATTTTGGTTGTTTGATTATTTGTTCACCCGATATGGTGATTCTAACATTTTTCACAAATCATATATATTTCTCTTATAGTTTCACGAAACATACGAGAGAGATGTAGATTTTCTAAATAACGTTACTATCTCTTTGTCAAATAAAGAAATATCCAAAATAAACTTTGTACATCTCAAGAGGTTATACAACTTTGTAGTACAAAATTTTTTCATTTAAATTCATCTTATACTTCAAATGTGTTTTGAAAAAGCTCTTTGCCGAGTGTCAAATTGGACACTCGGCAAAGAGCTTCTTTGTCAAGTGTCAAAATTTTACCGAGTGTTTTCCTTTGCTGAGTGCCCAAAATAAATAAAATACTAGACAAAGATCTGATTTCTGGCAATAGGGGACACATGGATACACAACCTCACAGAAACAAACATTAGTACAAGCCACTCAGCGATTACCCGTGCTCCTACAGCAGAGTAGGAAACAATAAGCAAGACACGGTACAGGATAACCAAAGCTACTCCTATATTGCAAACAATAACAGAACAAACTCGTGGAATTATATATAATGATGGTGCCTGGTCATCAGAATTCAGAATCCATAATCAACTTCCCTCATCTATGGCACTGCCTGACATGCACAGCACAACTCGAATGGTTGGACGGTCAATGCCTTTATCAACAATGCATTTCCGAGCAAGATCGAGGAATAGATTTAAACATTGTTCATAATTTTTTCCCTCTACTAGGTACTGTATGGATCAACTAACAAATGAAGGAGTACGTGTACTGGAGGCCACAAAGTTAGATTTCTTCAATGAAGCTTGTTTGGTTGATGTCCTCATCAGTCAATCTACTACTCCCTCCTCAAAGAGTTTAATACATAAAATCTGTGCAAGTCAAACTACATTACACTTAAATTTATTTATAGAGAAAATGATAACATCTATGATATAAAAATGAGGAAAATATCTACTTCATCCCCTAAACTATAAAACCAGATAATCCAAAAAACTATGAAACCAGGTTTTTTGTCTCTGAATTTTTTAAAACCAGTCAAATAACTCGCATTGTGGTTTTGGATAGTAGTTTTGCTACAATAGCGGTGATTTTGTCTTTTTTATTTATTTCTGTTGAATATTTGAAAAATTATGGTAAATCACAGAAAAATCTAAAACATAAAATTTAATTTTGTTGGACTCCACATGAGTAGATCTAAACAATGAACATATAATGTGATATGCTAGAGCTATGAATTATTATCGTTAATTATATAAATGCATAGATCTAAAGCTATAGGAAAATCTTTGTATTAAAGCATATCATCATATTATATGTTTACTATGTAGATATACTCATTTGGAGTTCTACAAAATTAGACTTTTCATTTTATGATTTTATTATAATTTAATATGATTTTCCAAGATTCAATCAAAATAAAAAAGACAAAAAGACAAAACCACCATCCAAACCTGTCTAGGGTTTTATTGGACCGGTTTTGAAAAATTCAGGGGTAAAAAAAATTCGGTTTCATAGTTTGGGGGTGAAGCAGTACACTCTCAATAGGGGCTATGTAGACTTTTTCCTATAAGAAAATATTATACGGAATATCTATTTGTAATAATTTTACTTCCATATTCTTTTTATGATTTTTCTTAAAATTTGATCAAAGTTTAAAAAATAGACTTAAAGTAACTCTATAATACACCTACTTATTCAAGGATGGAGATATATTACTATGTTTATTATTATTACTATAAAAAATATTATTTATTATATTTTATTATTCAGTATTCTTATGTCCCCAGCTCTAAAAATTGCTGTTCTTTTTTAGAAACTAAAAATTGATGTTAGATTCTGGTCCAGGCTCAGCCACTCAGGCCGGCCCTGTACTTACGCACCCGATCTGCCTGTAGCTGTTGTACGCTGCAACCCTACCCTGGCTTTTTGTTCTTCCAACAAAAATCGCCCCCAGCGTGTCCGCAGCCCCCAAACCCACACGACTGGGCCGGCCGTCGCGAACGCCCTACTTCGGCCCCCCTTCGCCGGCGACGAGCACCGCCAGGTACGCCCTCCCCCTGGTATTCCCTTGCTGCTTCGCGAAGCCTTGCGCCCAAACCCTAACTATTCGTCGGTACGCCCTCCCCTTCCTGCTGCGCTAAACCGTGCGCCCAAACCCTAACACATACTATTCGTATTCGGATCTGAACTGTGCGTGTATTATGCCTGCTAATTTCGATTGCTTCGCAAAAAAATTATCGGGTGTTCATGTGTACACCCAGGTCCGCCCCCTGTGCGATGCCCTTTTGTGTTTCCGACAGCGCCTCGCGCGATTTTTTTGAGGGGGAGGGATATAAGGGTGGTAGCTTTGAATATATCTGGATAGGTTCTTCGATTTTTGCTCCGTTTGCGGTTTCCTCATGGAATCTGGGATTTGATGAGGTGTCTTTCGGTGTCCTAGCAGTGAAGTGCCTTGATTGATATGTTAGTCAGTTAGTGTTTGCTACTGCCTACTTCGGTGTAGTGTAGTGTTCCTTTTGTGTACAGTCTTGGCAATGTCATCAGCTATGATAATTTATGGCTGACAGTTGGGCTCTTTATCAATTTGTTGTGCATTATGACCATTGTATTGTTCAGTAAATGTCAGAAGGCAAGGCAATTTTTTGTATTATCCAGAATGAATAGTTATGTTTCATCAAAATACAGCATGTAATTATTTCTTTCACTGAGCAGAGCTAATAAAATGTAAGCAACCGACTTAATACTGGAGGTCCTATAGCACGCTTAGAAAGTGTTCAGTAGTCCAGGAACTGTACCTTTTGCATTAATTGAATTTATTTTTAATTTAATTTGATTCAATTATTCTTTAGTGGCATGCCTTTATTTAGTTCAGATAAAAATATTAAGGTTATTATGTAGCCATTAAGTCCTTAACTGGACTCCATAGACTTCAATCGATGATTTAGTTTGTTTATCTTCTTTTTTTTGTCAAATGGAATGAATTTTCTACTTGGTTAAGAAACAATGTGATGAGAATAATTTTTGAGGTTTGATAATGTGGGTCCTGATTTAGTTGTTTCTTTCGTTGGCAGTCACCATGTCATCATATCCTGTGTTAAACAACCGACCGATTGATCAGTGGAGAGTTACTGATCTGAAGGATGAGCTCCGTAAAAGGAAGCTTCCTGTTAAAGGTTTGAAAGAGGAACTTGTTAGGCGACTCTTTGACTCCATTCAGAGTGAAAGAGAATCTGAAGAAGTTGATGAGGATGTGGGAGTGAATGAAGATGATCAGTTACCTGATGCAAATGCTAGTGAGGAAAATACAGTTACCGTTACAGAACTTCATCAGGAAACTGTGGTTCATGTCACTCAGCAAGTTGAAGTTCCTACAACTGAAGTTGGTCAGGAATCTGCTATTTCTTCCACAAGAGGGTTCCCCAGTGTTGATGTTGAAGAGGCCTCAACAGCCAAAGGAGAAGTACCTGAATCATTTGCTGGAGGAAATTTGACATTTGAAGAAATGCAAGTGCATGATGAAAGTACTAATGAGCCTGTTCATAAGAAGACCACAGACGTTGACACCAATGAGGCAGTCATTGTCAATGATGCAATCGATGTGAATTCAGACTTGACCCCTGCTGAAGTCAAGTTTGTTGCTACTGAAGCAAGAAAAATTGAAGAACATGATGTTCCCCCAGTACCTGTAGATTCCTTGACTTCAGATGCTTCTGGTTCTATGAATACTGATGTTGTCACAGCTGCAACTTCAGATGCTGGTCCTATGGATACTGATGTTGTCACAGCTGCACCAGTTAGCGATGATGGGGAGAAACTGACACCCAATGATGATTTGGGTAACAAGGTGTCGATGTATGATGAAGATCACAATAATTCTGATACCATGAACGAGGACTGCAAGCCCATCGAATCAAAACCAAATGATCAGGTACCTGAGGTTAGTCCAGATTTAGGGTCTCAAATTAAGTGTGAGTCAATTTCTAGTGATAATCTATCAACTAACAAAAATAATAATATAGAAGATAATTTAAATGCTAATAATTTTGATTTAGAACTAGAGGTTGAGCCGAAGATGGTTGAACCACC
Organism: Bothriochloa decipiens; assembly: GCA_023333625.1. Classification (NCBI taxonomy): domain Eukaryota; kingdom Viridiplantae; phylum Streptophyta; class Magnoliopsida; order Poales; family Poaceae; genus Bothriochloa; species Bothriochloa decipiens. The sequence continues at coordinate 109,241 of JALGXP010000032.1, read as the reverse complement.
ATCCGGCATTACTTCATTAGGTGGAGATTTGCAGCCATTGGATGATGACAAAGAGCTGGTTAAGAACCAGACTTCTTTGGAAGACTTAGATTCCACAGCTAATGTGGACTCATACAAGAAAGATAGTCCTGAAGGTGATTCTCCAGAAAAATTAAATCTAGACAGGAGTTCAGGTGATGAGTCAATGGAGGAGGATGTTGCGGAAATTAAACAAGTTGAGTCCAATATGAAATCTGATGATCTCGGAGGAAAGAATGAACTTAACTCAGAAGATGTGAAAGAGGTCGTCCTCCCTGATTCTGTTGTTGAGCCTTCCAAGGAGGTTATAGCTGAAGAAAAGTCAGCAGCTTCAGCAGAAAAGAGGAAACTTGAAGGTTTGTTTCTCTCCCTACAAGCTTTTTCTGCTTGATTTTCCCCTGAAATATCTTAATTATATTATATCCTACAGTTTCTTACTCTACCTTCAATGTTTAAACACATAATTTAGTGTGCATACTTTATAGTTTTACCTGGCATAAAATACCCATCTTGAGACAATTCTAGTGAGCATACAAATGTTGCACACATGTTTATCTTGGCAGCTTTGCATTGATATGCGATGACTAGCCATTATGGACCATTAGGCTTCCATTGGGAATTTGAAAGTTCATGGGGCTGTCATCTGTCAACAGATCATCCAAAAGGAAAATGCCTAGAGAAATCACATTAGTAGAAATTTGGTGTCTTAAAATGTTTTGCCTCCTTTTAGTACTGTTTATATTCATGAAAACAATCAAAGCCTTCAATGTAGGTCTGTAGGATAATTTGGTCAAGAGTTATATAATGTACACCTTGCGTTGAGCTTAGAATTATTTTAATGTTTGTTTTTCTTCTCATTGTTGGCTACATATGTTATAAATTTGCTTTATGCATGAATGTAACTAGCATATGATCAACTGGACATCAAGTTTTTTTAAAAAATTTGGACATGATCATTGAATGGGCAAGAAAAATGCTAACTCCTAGTTGAATGCACAGCTGAAGAAGGTGTTGCAAACACTGAACCAATCAAGCGACAACGTCGGTGGACTTCGGATGTTGCCAAAGTTCCAGTGAGACAACCATTGAGTCATACTGGTCCTGAAACTCCTAAGGATATTTTTCAGCCTGCTTTCAAACGATCTTTTGGGAGGTCTGATTCAACAGCCAGTGTAGATTCTCCTAAGGAGCGGATCGGTGAGTCGTTGGCTCCTTGCAGGACCTTCCTTTCCGTATCTATACACTTCATGAGTGACTATGTTAACCTGTTTTTCTTATTTGTGCTGTAGTACCACCTTCTGAGAAACCTGCCACAACTTCTTTGAGAATTGATCGATTTGTACGCCCATTTACCCTGAAAGCTGTGCAGGAGCTTCTTGGTAAAACTGGATCTGTACTAGACTTCTGGATGGACCATATCAAGACCCATTGCTATGTTACAGTATGTTTTCTTTGCTAAACCAAGACTTCTTGTTCTATCTTAACCTTATTGTTTATCACATCATCTTAAAATGAAAAATCAAAGCTGCCATTCAACCTCATTTATGAAGGCTGCATGGGATGAACAACATTTTGTACTCCATTTTTAAGCTGTTGGTGTTTGATAAGTAATAAACCATGCTAAACATATTGGCCAAATCATTAAATTATTGTGATAAACAAACTGAAATAGTATATTTTATTGTCGCCTTATGGAATTGAATTTGTGTGGTGCTGACACTGGATTTTTAATTGAAAGTGTTTCACTGCTTGTGTGAGTTTTTCTATGCATATTCTGACTGCAACGTTAAGCTGACTTTGCCTCATTTGCCCAACTTTATAGTTTTCTTCGGTTGATGAAGCTGTGGCTACTAGGGATGCTGTTTACAACCTACAGTGGCCCCCAAACAATGGCAATAAGTTGGTTGCCGAATTTGTTGATCCTCAGGAAGTGAAACTCAAGGTTGACCCTCCTGCCCTGCCAGCTGCTCCTGTTAGCCCAGCTGCTGCTGCAAGGGCACCTCCTGCTCAACAAGCTCAGGCTAATCAAACTGTGCCACGCCAAGCTGCTACACCAAAAGAGCAACTGCCACCTCCACCTCCCCTTGCTAAGCCCCCTATCGCTGACCCGGCAGCATTAGCGAGAGAGAGGCTTCCGCCCACTCCAAAGAAGCCAGAACCTCCTGTTGTGACACTTGATGATCTCTTCAAGAAGACACAGTCCTCTCCGAGGATCTATTATCTGCCTTTATCAGAAGAGGAGGTGGCTGCCAAGCTGGCTGCTCAGGGCAAAGGGAAAAAGGAATAGGAGGTGTCAGCTTCCATTTTCAGCTAGCTTGGAGTTCGTTGCGGTATGCCTAATTTCTGTTGCAATGTGCTGTACTATTCTTTTTTATCCGAATAATGATGAAAATATCTCACTCAATTGCCCTACCTCAGGAACATGGCGTGCGGTGGTCACAGCAGCTGACAGGTGCTACTGCTGCAGACCATTTGAAATAACCGGCGGCGGTGACTGCTGTGGCAAAAGAGTAGTTGTAGGGCTGTTCTGTGGAGAAGGACTAGTGTAGGAGCAGCAGCAGCTTGTATTTCTTAAAAGAGATTATTAGTTTTGATTGGGTCTCCGACTAGAGTGTGTTCTAAAGTTATGAAGTGTCTGAGGTACTTGGTTTAATTTATGCTGTCAGGTACTGTTAAAAGATACTGGTTTTATTAGTTTTGAGTCTATGGAGAATGGAGAATATTGTTATTGTTGAGATGCCTTAGTCTTTGCCGTCGAGATTGATTGCTGACCGTGAGTCTCGACATGAGCAAGTTGGTGACTTGGTGCCGCCGGTTTACACTTACACTAGTTGATAATTACCTCTGAAAAGAATAATTTAATTCTAGGTGTATTCTTGATTAAAGTTTCTAAAATTTTATACTAATATTAGTTATAACACGCCATCGGCAATTAGGTGACTGATGATTTCATAAAACTCCTGGCTCGGTCTTTCAGGTGTGTGCGCCTTCCGTTCCAAAAAAAGAATGACGTTATGGGATACGTGCTGATTAAACTTTTTTGATTTTGATTAGATTTATAGAAAATATGTGTAATATTTTTATTTTTAAATAAATTTGTTAAAAAACAAATCTCTCCGATGATACTTATTTTGGGACGGAGAGAGTACGTAACTTATAAAAAATTAAAACAGTTAAAAAAACGCAAAAACTAGTTCGCTGGAGAGAAGTGAACTAGAATATGAACTGGAGAGACTGGAAGATGTGAAAGAACAAACTGAGAAGGTGGCTGTCCGTTTTGCTCTTTTCTTTCTCATGCTGAAGTGATAAACAGATAGCTCAATAAGGAAGAAATGAAAATATGTTTTTTTCTTTCTTATCATGGCGACTGGTGAAAGAAAACACTGATATACGAGTATGAGTAGGAAAATAATAAAAAGCAAAAAGGGAATCCGGATTACGTGAATCGAACACGCAACCTTCTGATCTGGAATCAGGCGCTACCATTGCGCCATGGATCCGGTTTTGTTTTTCCTGATACAATATTATCCTTAACTGAAGGTATTGATTTCTGTTTTGTTTTGCCATCTGGTGTCCACACAACAATTTTTATCGATCCAATAACAGACAAGTACTGTGGTTCGTGAGCACCTGTCACCAGATCTAGGTGTCCACAAAGTGGCATCACCGTTTTCCAAACCTGCTGCCTCCTATGTGCTGCCGGTGAGTACGTGTTTGTATTACTTATTATACTCATATACATACATATAGATCCAAGGCTAATAAATTGGCTAATATTGTTTCATTGCGAGAGAGGCGAACAGTCACGACACGGTCTCACTAATAGGACAAGAAAACGACATATGGCTATATGATCATGACATCATGTCTAGGAGAGCACACGAAAAGAATGATCTAAAAGATTTATTTCTCAATGTCAAGATTCTCCCTAAGTATTATTGTAAAAAAGCTCATTCTCAAAATAGTTGCTGGGTGTTCTTTCTTGTTTCGGACGAAGTTTCCATTATTATTCCAGTTTAACCTCAAGAAAAGGATTGTTGCCAACAGGGCGTGAATATACAAGCTGCAAGATCATCCACGATTGGATCAATCTTTGTCGCACGCGCAAGAGTCCCAGGTCAGGAATCCCCCATCCTCCCTTGGCAAGCGCATTTCTTTTATTGAGCTCCGCTGTTTATCAATCACCAGTTCACTTCACCATTCACATGTCCACATCAAAATAAACTAACGAACACCGACTATGCGATCAACAACCATAAGCATCAAGTGAAGCGACGCACACTTGTTGCTTGTACTCTCATCTCAGCTCAGCTCATGAACCCACGGCCATTGTCGTCACGTTTTTCCCCATTCTCTTGGCTTCTTGGTGATATATACCACTGTGCACCACAGTTCATTGGACTTCCAAATCCTGGTACATCACGTGTAGCTGATAGATCATGCCGCTGATCGCTTCGTTCCTGCTGTTGCCACTCCTCGCGGTGGCCGCCTACCTGACCGTGGCGGCGGCCTCCCGTCGCCGGCGCTCGTCGCGGTGCTACCTCCTGGACTACGTCTGCTACAAGCCGCCGGATGACCGCAAGCTGTCTACGGAGATGCTCAGCGCCGCGATGGACCGCACCAGCGATCTGCTCAGCGAGCCCCGCCGCCGCTTCCTCCTCCGCGTCACCCTCCGCTCGGGGCCTCGGCGAGCACACCTGCGCCCCGCGCACCGTCGTCGACGCCGCAAGCACAGCCCCACCCACCAGGACTGCCTCGACGAGATGGACGCCTTCTTCCACGCCGCCGTGGCGGAGCTGTTCGCCAGGGCCAGGCAGACGGGCCTTGGCCCCCGCGACGTCGACGTGCTGGTCGTCAACGTCAGCACGTTCCACCCGGCGCCGTCGCTCGCGTCCCGGATCGTGCGCGCGCACGGCATGCGCCACGACGTCGCGACATACAACCTCTCCGGGATGGGCTGCGCCGCCGCGCTCGTCGCCGTCGACCTCGCCCAGAGTACCATGCTCGCGCGGTCCCTGCGGTCCCAGTCCCCGCGGCGCCCGACGTTGGCGCTCGTCGTCTCTGCGGAGTGCATCACTCCCAACTGGTACACGGGCGTCGACAGGTCCATGATGCTGGGCCACTGCCTCTTCCGCTGCGGCGGCTCGGCCGTGCTGCTCACGACCGACCCGGCGCTCGGCCGCGGGCCCGCCAAGATGGAGCTCCGCGTCGTGGAGCGCACCACCGTCGCCGCCGCCGACGACGCGCACTCGGCCATCGTGCAGCGCGAGGACGGCGACGACCTCGTCGGCATCAGCCTCAGCAAGTCGCTCCCGAAGGTCGCCGTCCGAGCATTCACCGCCAACATGACGCGCCTCGCGCGCGCATCCTCCCTGTCACGGAGCTCGCCCGGTTCGCGGCCGTCGTGGCATGCCGAAAGCTGCTGCGCCGCATCAGTAGCAGCTCTAAGCTCAACTTCAAGGCCGGTGCCGACCACTTCTGCCTCCACCCCGGCGGCGTCGCGGTGATCGACGCCGTGAAGCGGGACATGGGGCTGGAAGAGCGCGACGTGGAGCCGTCGAGGATGACGCTGCACAGGTGGGGGAACACGTCGACGAGCAGCGTCTGGTACGTGATGTCGTACATGGAGGCCAAGGGGCGGCTCAAGGTCGGGGACAGGGTGCTCGTGGTCACCTTCGGGTCCGGGTTCAAGTGCAACAGCTGCGTCTGGGAGGTCACCGGCGACATGGCCGACAAGGGTGCCTGGGCCGATTGCATCGACAGCTACCTGCTGGAGAGCCTGGTCAACCCATTCCTGGGCAAGTACGCATGGACGGACGCCGGCGACCACGCCGACGGCGATGCCCCGTCGGTCAGTTCACACGCCAAGTCGCCAACTGATGAGCGTTTCACGGGCAGAGCATATATTATCAACCATCCACGTGGCTAGAAATTTGGAATCCAATTTAGCGCCTCGTTTCCGACACTCGATTCGTGTGGCTTTCAAAATAAACCATGCACTAGCCGGTTTATCAATGGTGCACTTGAGTGGACATTCAATTTTAACTGAAATATTAGGTAGTTTTTCTTTTAGTTAGAATACTTTACTATAGCACATTGAACAGAGGTGAAATGGTTCAATCCACACCGCCAACAACAAAAATTTACTACTATGAAATCGCGGTCATTTTCGGTGGAACGTCACAAAGATTATTTTATGGCTTTTCTCATATATTTAAAATTTGTTAGGTACTGTTACAAACCCATTTAGTCTGTAGCTCTTTCACGTAGTTAACTTTTGTTGTTATATATGTATATGCTCAACAAAAACTACGACTAAGAGCGTTGCAGCGTACAAGTTTTCTAGAAAATTGCTAAGCTAGAACGATTTGATTAGCTAGCCGGCTAATGTTGTTTTGTTGACAAGCCGAATGCTATTGTTTTGTTGTGAGAGAGATCGTAAATTGAAGCGAACAGGGAAGCGCTGTGGTGCATAGTCCAAACTAAAATGGGGCACAATCTGTAAATAGCTCTCCAACTTTCCCTAAAGAAATAAAGAAGATAAATATAAAATTATAGGACTTGATAAAATTTATGTACCTAGATTTATCTTCTTTTCAAGTGATGATATTGCATATATTGTACACTAAATTGTAGTTTTGATTCATTGCAATTATTTATGTACACATAATCTGAAAATTTCTTTTCTGAGAATACAAAATTCTTTAGTCAAAGCCACTAACTTGACAAAAAAAATTATGTGTTGGTATCAAGATAATTAACAATTTATTAAAAAAAGATATACTATGATACAAAGAAAAATAGAAAATCATAAAAAGTAACTATTTACCTATACTAATTGGTTATACAAGAGTACTTTTTAAATTTATTTTAAAATCCAGGCACCAAAAATATAGAAGTTTAAAATTAGGGTTAATTAGATTCACACCATTAAAAGTTTTACTTTTTTGAAGCACACCACTACAATTCATCTAACTATGTCAGTGCCATTGCAATTTTACTAAAGTTTTAGATACACCATTATGTACCTTTGAAGGCGATTTGGGCCTACTAACAGACGTAAGAACACCATCGTATGGCCAAGATTGCCCCTCTTTTTCTTCTCTCTCACAATCAATGACATATCAGGCCCATTCGTCAGCCTTCCCTCCCTCTTTGCCTTCTCCATCTCCGGTATCCAATTAACCCTTCAAATTATATTTGTTGGCTGCAACGCTAGGTACTCAAACAAAGGCGTGCTCCAGCATTGGGCACCCATGGAATCTATTGCTAGCGGTAGCAACCTTTAAACTATCTCCAGCAAGAGCACCTAAAAATACAAGACCCATTGAACATTTGGATAACACTACATGCAAAGGGTGTAGTACTTTTTTTTTTACTTTTCCAACAACAAGTCCCAAATGAATCCTTTCTGCAAAATGAGCTTATGGGTTATGCCTTTCCTGCTACTTATATGTACTCGCCTTTATGGGTACTCTGTTGACCCAAAGGCCACAAATGGATCGTAAACCCAAGCATGCATGGCCCAATTAACGATCCGACAGCACAGCCTTGACCGTGATGGAAAATTGACTTTCGAGAAATTCAGGACCGTCCAATTAAAGATCGTTTTTTCCCAAAAAAAAGTAACGATCGGTTCGGCAAGCGGCAAGCAGCTCCCGTAGGCCCAGATTGGCTCAGCGCCAAGCCCAGCAACGTGTACCCAGCTGGCCCACGAACAGGCTGCGGCCGCTTTTGGCATGAACTGAATCTGGAAGCAAGAAGCACAAGGAAAATGCTAAAAAAAAAAAAGCACAAGGGGAATTCACAAAAAAAAAAACACACAAGGGAGAACGATGCGGGCCCTTTTGGCATCAACTGAATCTAGAAGCAGTAAGAAGCAAGCTGGTTGAAGCCGGATCAGCAAGGGAGATGGTTGAAGCCGTTCTGAACCCGAAGGAGAGAGAAATTGACAGTGATAATGCTAGCTATTGTCGTTGTGGCGGGGAGAGCGAAATAAATGGAGGGAGGAAAGCGGAGAACTGCTGTGGAGCTGGCTTATATAGCTGCGTTTCATGAGGAAGCCTGAAGGCAAGCTGTTTGCCGGACTCCCATAAGAGAAAAAGCTGGCAGAAACCGATGGAAGGTGAGCTCGAACTGAAGATGGAGCTTTTAATTCATTGTGCAAAGATGGCGGATGGGCCTCTGTTATCCGCGACGATCAAGGGTGTGCCATATGCTCAGGTGCGGGTCGGGTGGATCATCTCCTTGATGCTTTCCATGCTGAACTGAAGGGGTGCTTTTGGCAGGTTTATAGAAAGCGGTGAAACTTGGAATCACCAGAATCACCTTGGAGGTGGATGCATCTTTGGTAAAGGACGCTCTCCAAACTGATGAGTACAGGTTATCGTCGTTAGAGTCCTTATTAACTATATTTTCATGGTATATTTAATTGATATTATAAATTTTTTTAATTCTCTCTATAATTTTAGCCAAACTCGAGATGCTTTGACTTTCCAAGATTCTTAAAATGATTTACAATTTGAGACGAGAGAGTAGTAGAAAGAGTTCCTGATGGATCAAGTCAGATGTGGCAAGTGCATGTTGTAAAACCAAAGTCAGAACTTAGAAATGGGGTAGGAAGTCAAGAGTTCAAACATTGTAGTAGTAACTTGTATCCGTTCATATAGGCCTTGTTTAGTTCCGGCTCCTAAAAACTAAAAACACCTGAAAAAATTTAGTTTTCTCACCGTTTGGTTTTGGTGATGACCAAAACGCCCTATCCTGATGCCCCTGGGTTGGCGCACCCGCCAAACCATTTTCCCGCGCTGGTGGGCTATGTGACAGAGGTGAAAGGAATCACTTTTAGCTGACGTAAGAGGTGAAGAAACAAGAAACTAAATTCAAGTTCTATACGTTCTGTGTTCATAACTTGTATCCATTCAGAGTCTTCCTTTATGAAAAGGAGAATCACTTTTAGCTGACATAAGAGGAGAAAAAACTACTTATAGCAAAATACATGAACTAAAAAAGTTAAAGCGACTTACAATTTAGAATGGAGAGAGTAAAAATAAATATGTACAAAGTTCTAAGTATCTTGTGTTCATCTGTCTTCTTGTGTCTATGTTTGTGGGAGGATTTCTCTCTACAGTGCAAACATGAGACATGCATGCATTTTATTTAAAGATATGAAGCGGTGTGGCCAAGACTGCCTCCCGAGGTGGCCACATCGCCCGCAATTCCTGGCCATCTGATCGGTCGGACGGACGGCCCAGATCAGTAAGTCCAGGCCATTTAAAGATATGAAACGGCGTGGCCAAGACCGCCTCCCGAGGTGGCCACGTCACCCGCAATTCCCGGCCGTCCGATCGGCCAGACGGATGGCCCAGATCAGTAAGTACAAACCATTTATAAAAAAAACTCGAACTCTGACGAAATACAGATACAACCAGTCGTCCATCGTCCTCTCTCAGTTTTTTTTGCAAAAAGACCTCGAGCTTTTTCGAAATAGGACCCACCGTCCAGGCAATTCAATGGACCGGCCTGCCACCGTGTCCCCAGTACGCGGGCTGAACTGAGCTATATTCGGTCCAAATGTCTTCTCTTTTTTTGTGTCTTTTATTAAATCCTATAATATGCTAATTTTATATATTTCATACAAAAATAATAAGAGCTCCTAAAATCATAAAAAATTTTAAGACTTTCCATGATATACTCTATGTATAAAAGATATGAAGCTTAAAATGTGAAGAAATTTTGAATTATTTAGAATAAACTCTTTTAATTAACAAATAAAACTTCCATGATTCTTACGCATTAAAATATTAATCCAAACATTATAAAATTTATTTTACGGATGCTTTGTGATGTTGGCAACCTCTAAATAAAGAAAAATTTTAAATGTTTTAACATATTATTATTCCATGTTCAATTAATAAATTAATTTAAAAAGAAGTTTACGGTCGATTTTTATATGAATCAAAATATATAGACAACAAAATAAAACTCGGCGGTTAACATATACAATCATCCACAAATAATAATTTTCAAATAACATGAATAAAAATACTAATTCATTGCATAAACAATACACAAACTAATATATTTATGCTTTTATGCGCTGCTTAAATGTGCAAAACAAAAGAGATATTTATGAGTTTTCTTTGCTATGTCGTTATCTATAACTAGCAGTGTATTTTTACAGATATAACTGTGGTGTCGACCCACATGTATGCATGGACGCGCCTGAATCACTGGTGATGCATGCATGCAGCATGCGTGACGACGAGCAGAGCCAAGCGCGGCACCAGGCCAGCCGTTGCACATCGTTGTCGACGTCGCGCATGGGCATGGGGCCGGCCAGGCAATTGATGGTCCGCACACCATGCGTGGAGCGTGGTGGTGAGTAGTATATACAGATGCATGCGTAATTATTGCGTGGATTCTCAGCCTGTGCTGGGTGCCGCATGCAAGCGGCGACCGCATCATACACAGTACGGGACTTGAATATCCGGTGCCGGTGGTCAGCACGCGCACGGGTTCGCTCGCGGTTGCTAGTCCCTCTCCCCCGTTTATTCGTGAGTTTCACATCAAATGTTCGGTTTGTATCGGTTGTTTTTGGCTGGTTAATTCTTTCGGACGCTAATTTAATATGAAAGAAAAACAATAACAAGTATAATGAAGGCTTAAGAAAAAATAAAAGAATTTGGGCCGATATTGGGCTAGGAGGAGAGCCTAACTGCCACCGCCGCCGCAAGCCGCGGGCAGCCGGCGCCCTAGGCACGCATGCGCAAGGAGCAAGGGTGCAACCCCCGACCTGCCGCAATCCGTCATCTATTCGGTTTTCTAAATTGAGTCTCCTAGAAATAGAAATAGTTAGACAAATGAAGTAAAGGGTCGAACTGTAAAAGGAGAGCCCATATTATGAGGATCTCCAGTTTGCTTAGAAGTCAAGCTCGTCTAACTATAAATAGGAGATGCAATCATTTTGGATGAATCAATAAAGAAAGGGGTCAACCCTATCTTCCTCTCTCCCTCTCTCCCACGCGTGCCGCCCTCCACCAGCGCCGCCGCCCGCCGCCGTCCCTTGCCCTGCCACGTGTCCCCCGGCCTTAGGCCCCTTATACCTAGTATCGGACGACCGGTTCAATCTCACGCCGCTGCCATGGCCAAGCTATCAGAGATCAAGAAGCTTCTCCAGAACTTCGCTACAGAGACTCCTCACAAGATTGACGATCTCCATGGAGAGCTCGCCGCCGTCGACGCTCGTCTTCAACAGCTGGAGAACAAGAACGCCGCCAAGACCACGCCTACAACGACAAACGAGATCGAGATTCAACCAGAGGTCACACACACCACCGCGCCAACCGTCGTCAGCATCAACCAGCACCTCTCCATCCATGCTGGAGGGACGCGCCAGGAGCAGGAGCCAATGCCCTCACGGGCCACTCGGCGCCATCAACGCCAACCATCGTCCAAGCCAACGCCATCCTCGTCCACCAAATGATGTTGATTGGTCAGCAAAACTCTGAGGTGCAGGGAACTTTCCCAATGTATCTCGAAGGTTTCATCAGTGGAGCAGGCGCAAACATCCTCGTCGATTCCGGAGCTACGCACAACTTCATCAACCTTAGCTTCGCACGAGAGATCGGCCTCAGGGAACATCGCGCCTACAGTACCATCATCATTGGCAATGGGGAAGAAATAGCATGCAGATCAGCTTCGCTCGACATACCCGTGTGCATAGCCACCGACATCTTCTCCATCGACACGCACATCCTCGACCTCGACCATGACATCGACATCATCTTGGGAGCACCTTGGCTAAAAATCCTACGGCGTGTCATCTGGGATTTCAACAGCAGGACCATGAAGTACAATCGGAAAGGATGCATGCACAACCTCATTGCTATATAGCAACAACAGTCACCATCCAAGCAACTGGGCCGATCAGCACCTCTCCTACCATGGCGCCTAGGACCAAGCCACAAGTACAGCAAGCAAGAGCCTTCCCAACGTATTGGATTCCTTCAACAACCACAATCATGTCATCTTCGATAATCTACATCAAGCAATCAAGGAGCAAAGGGAACTATGAATAGTCGCTTTGGCCATTGCAGATGAAAAAGCGGCTAGCATATGGAGGCTCGATGACAGACTCATCTTTTTCAACGACCGTCTCTATGTCCCAGCAACATCTCCCCTACTGCAAGAACTCCTAGACATCATGACTAAAGATCCAGAGGGACTATAGATGATAGCAATTGGTAGACACCAACCACCAACAAATACCAAGCGATTGGGATGCCTTCATACATACTAGCCACACTGCCTTGGCCGCATCATCATTCAGTAAGACCCGCCATAACAATATTCATCGATAGCGAAGGTCATCTACTTGCTAGAATAGAAAACACATCTGTTGACATTGATAAGGACTCCGACCACCACCGACTTGTTCCAGACGTCATTGGCACTGACTCCTTCTTATACGACAATATGGTGGACCTGACAATCTCTCCAACACTACTCACGGCTCGAACAATCTGGCGTCAATTACCACTAAATATTGAATCCAATCCCAGAAACTACACCCGCCGCTTTGACAACCCCCCGAAGGTAATGAGCACATTCAAAATATATGCATCAGTCTACAAGCATTTACTTTGGGCAGTATAAGGACGGCCACAGAAGGGACCAGATCAAAAATCATGCACATATCACCTCTTTGGCAATATAGACAACCTACAGTATTGCCTCAACTTCAAACCTCTCCGCACAAAAGAAAATATAATCAGCAACGACCCTATGGAAGACTACCCCAAATGCTTCATGGAGGAACTCCCAATAGCTTCAACACTACCTCCCTTTGGAGTTGACAGTTGGTTCGTGTTTCGCCGCGAGGACGCATCGAGTGGAAAAGGGGAGGCACTGTAACAAGTATAAAAAGGCCCAAGGAAAAGTGAAAGAATTTGGGCCAACATCGGGCCAAGAGGAGGGCTCAGCTGCCGCCGCAAGCCGCAGGCAGCCGGTGCCCTAGGCCCGCATGCGCAAGGAGCAAGGGGTGCAACCCCCGAGCCGCCGCAATCCGCCATCCATTCGGTTTCTAAATTGAGTCTCCTAGAAATAGAAATAGTTGGAAAAATAAAGTAAATGGTCGAATTGTAAAAAGGAGAGTCCATATTATGAGGATCTTCTAGTTTGCTTAGAAGTCAAGCTTAGTCCGACAATAAATATAGGAGATGTAATCATCTTGGATGAATCAATAAAGAAAGGGGTCAGCTTTATCTTCCTCTCTTCCTCTCTCCCACGCTGTGCCGCCACCCGCCGCCGCCCCTCACCCTGTCACGTGTCCCCCGGCCTTAAGGCCCTTATAAACACATTGTTGAATTGCTGGCTGTAAACATTGATAAGAACAAACGAACAGCGTACAACCTTCCTCTGTTATCAATCAAATTGTAATATATACGAAATCCATTGATAGTTATAGTTCTTAATTGTAGCTGATACACAAAACTATATCCCCTTCATTTCAAATTAATTATTATAAAAATTATATTAATAATGAAGAGAATACAAAAATACAAGGACAATAAGCCATGATCAATGGGTTTTTGGTTTAGGAAAATTGTGTTCCTGCTCTCATTTTCACATCTAACCGTGTATTTGTACCTTTTTTTTTTTACAGTTTGTATATTTACCCTCGTTTTATGAAATCTAGTCTTCTGTTGCCCCCATTCCTCACACAGTTACCAGCACTAGAGTAACTCCATGTGAGCCATAATGACTTTAATATCCCTTCCTTATCTCTAATATCTCTTCAAATAGACAATAGCTTAGTTTATCGATCTATTCTCTTCTCCTGCCTTCGTGCATTTGGCAGCCAATAAAAATACAAGACACCACTTGTACGTGTACGTGAGCACCAATCTATTTAAATCAAGACACGCATGCGCTCATGTGTGGGTTACCGTGGGTCACTAGTATTAAGGAACAAATGGGCGTTCTGCATATTAACTCATGGAGACCGCTGAACACAATAGCTTCTTGCGAGCAAAGTGCGAGCCAACATTTTCGTAAGTTGAGACGTGGCATCTAGCACGTGCTCTCGTTACCACACATAATTGAAATGGTGCACAAAAATCCATCAACAGCAATAATATCATTCATATAAAGGGTAAACATGTCTTTGAACACTCCTACACACACTGTTAGTATCAGTTGACACAATGAGCAGTATAAACATTTAATTTCAAAAAATAGGGGCAAATATGCTAATTGGCTCATAGTCTAATGATAGACGGTCCAGTGGGACGCTACCCTACCAGGGTCGTTCGAAGGTGCTCATAGGGGAGGGATAGGTTTTACTACATGTATTTATAAGGATGAGTTTACGTACGTATAAAAACGTTTATGTTGTATTATATAATTCTAAAAAATAGAGCAAATATGCAAAGTCTGAAAAAGAGGCACGAACCAGAGATCAAAAAGGGCATAAATACAGTTGGCCCTTGGATTTCGTTGCGACCATTCACTTTTGGTCCACTCATATGCCTGCATCGCTTAGCTAGCGATGGAAGTTCCACCTTTTCTTTTCTGTTCTTTTATCATTGATGATGAGTTGATTAAAATTTGAAAACAACTTACTAGTAATTAATACAAAATATAGATGCGACATTTTAGGGGATACAAATTAATTGCGATAAGATCACCATGTAACTACCTGGCCCAGAATTGAAAGCATCACTGATACGTGTTATTTCCGTCCCTATAAAATCTGGGCAAAGCTCCTGCCGCTTTTCTATATAAAAAAATCAGTCTCTATAAAAAAAAAAGAAACGTATGCTACGCAAACCAGCCTCCTGTATAAACTATAAAAACTCTAATCAAGATCATCGAAATCTAATCTCATGGCTAGAGGTGGGTTGGTTATTTTAGCACTTAAACCCCTACACTCATTTCATTTCTAAAGGTGGGTTATTTTAACACTTAAATCCCTCCATCTCTAGCCATTGGATTAGATTTCAGCGGTCTTAATTAGAGTTTCCATAGTTTTCACAGGAGACTGATTTACATAGCATACGTTCCCAAAAGAAAATGCATATTTAGAAGTAGAAAATTGTATCAACACGTAGGACTTCGGAAAGAATATTCAGAAACTGAATCTAGTTATTCCATGGTGAATATTCTAGAGGCAGTTTCTGCATATCGTAAAGTAGTAGCATTTCTTTTTTTTTTGGTATAGAAGATATTATAAAGATTAGTATTACTTCTCTTGATGTAGGACTGATCAAATCTGAGCGAGCTGCATGTAAAAGAGTTAGTCCGATGACACTTAATTTATTTGACCCTCACGAACTCTCCTGGGTTTCCAAAGCGATATGATTACTACACATAAATCAACTACAAACTATAGACCACTAATAGACCGACCTCCGATGATAGCTAACCTAATCGCAATCATGACTTGCAGCTGGATGCACGTATTAATATCTGACATATTGGCGGTTTACTGTTTGTGGACAGACGGTGACAGCGCTAGGCGTTGTAATGGAAGGGAGAAGAATAACTATTTACATAATATAAAGAAACTTCTGCCGTATCATCACAGCCGGATCCGTGGCGCAATGGTAGCGCGTCTGACTCCAGGTCAGAAGGTTGCGTGTTCGATTCACGTCGGGTTCAAAATCCCGAAACATAATCTGGATTCCTTTTTTTTTTCTCGCCAAATTTTTTCTTGAGGTTTTCTCAACGCCAATTTTTATTGTGGTTTTGTCAACAAAGGATTGATTGGTCACACACAGACCTGCGTATCCAAATATTTTTCTTGTGGTTTTCTCAACAAAGGATTGATTGGGCACACACAGACTTGCGTATCCTCCTGACGTTCTCAGCTTGAGCTTCCGTCACCATCGGAACAGGTGAGCAACAACCACAGGTCGGTCGTGCTCCCTGGCAAGCAAATCCCGAGTCCGCCGGGAGGGAGGGGCCATTCCATGTGGCTTCACTTACTCGGCGGTTTATCAGACAGGCCGATCTCCTCTGTCTTTGCCCGATCAACTACCCTCGTCTCGTCTATCCTCTCCCCGTCGACCAGCGGTGGACGGCGGCGACGCGCAGCAGCAGTTAACCTGCCGGCCAATGCGGCGTCGTGGCATGTGCCCCCCATCGCCTCGCCGTCGGTCTCCCTGCCTGCTCGTCCCCGCCACATACACACATGCGCATCCTTATCGCGCGCTGGCTGCAGCTGCAGCAGCAGCAGCAGCAGCCGCAGGTCCAGGCTCCAGGCTCCAGTCGCCTTCAATTCCTCTGGGCTCCATCGATCCATCCGTACAGTACAGTGCAGGGATGATGCCGCTCGTGGTCAGGGCAGCGGCAGCTAGCGCGGACACATACTCGTTGTCAGTCCCGGTGGCAGTGCTCTGTCTCAAACCTCCGTCGAATACGTCCACGCACTGGTGCAGCTGCCACTTGAATGTGCAGCTGGCGACGCGTTTAACTTCTCTCGATCCTTTTACGCAGTACTTTTCTTTTCTTTTTGTCATGCAAGTGGTAGGACACTTGACCTTAAACGCCACATGAGGACACTTGAAGACGATGATATCTACCTGGACGAGGCCGCCGGCTGGTTTGGCCATGCGACGAGCCAAGAAGAGCAAGCAATAATATTATGGAGACATATGCTGTCAGACGAGTCCTCAGTGGGATTGGTAGGTAGAATGGAGCCATTGGAGCGTCAGGGCATCACTAACCCTCTGGCATCAGCTGCACGAGGTACAGGCTCTGTTCATTATCTGTTTGCACTAAAAATAGCCTACTACTCCGTATATATTGCATACTGATCGAGATTCCTTTATTTGTTTCATGTACAGTACTACTGTATGTACAGACGCGCTGCAGTTAGGGATCGGCGGCAATGCAAGTGCAATTTGTTTTTCTGAATTTGGGTCGGTCAGAAACCCTTTCTAAAACTGATTTTGGGTGGAAATAAGCTTAACCTAGTAATAGAAAAAACCACTCAATTGCATTGCATTCCTAGTTGTACGTACTACTACTAGGTGCTTCGAGAAGATGAGGCCTCCATGCGGCAAGGCCGACAGTGTGGTTATTGCAACTGGTTCCCAAACATGGAAGAGGTTGGTCACAGATCTACAATAATGGTTCCCAAACTTTGAAGAGGCCGGGTGGCTTATTCATTGCCAAATTGTCCGTGCGCCTGCTACTACAACAAACTGAACTGTGCATAACGCGCTGGGCATCAGCTGCCTGCATCGGATGATCGATCGGATCCCATCGACCACCATCCATCCGCCTCTGATCTGATCCAATTAATGGCCAAATCAAATCCATGTATACGTATATGAAGTCACTGTCACGTGAAATTCGCTATAAAAGTGATGATATCCTCTTCCTCAAAAGTTCAGTGTCAGGGGTAAAATTACACTGCATTGTTGCAACCATTTCTGTATGGACAGGGACAGCATCATTTAACAGCAGGCAGACAAGATAAAAGATCATAAATAAAATTACATGGTGATCAGCTGATCCTCTGTTCTATAAACAAAAGAAAACTATATATATTTCTTTACAGTAGAAAGAAAATAATAACAATAAAAAAAGAATATATGGTGCTACTGGCTCAGGCTACACGTGTTTTTGTTGGGGGTAAATAAATACACTTACGTACTCACGCATTAGCTACCACGCATGCATCTGTTCTGTCACCGGCATCTTATTCACAAAGCAGTTGAAACTGAACATCCTGCATCATCCTTTGTAATCTGCCTGCATGACAACTGTACCAAATGGCGCTCGATCGATGATCGTAAGCCGCACCGTTGTCAGAGCATCAAGGTGTCGCCGTCGACGTCGTTGATCCAACCGAACTTGTCCATGTACGGGTTGGCGAGCGTCTCCGGCGGGTACGCGTCGATGCAGTCGGCCCAGGCTCCCCTGTCGGCCATGTCGCCGGTGACCTCCCAGACGCAGCTGTTGCACTTGAACCCGGACCCGAAGGTGACCATGAGCACCCTGTCCCCGACCTTGAGCCGCCCCTTGGCCTCCATGTACGACAGCACGTACCACAGGCTGCTCGCCGACGTGTTCCCCCACCGGTGCAGCGTCATCCGCGCCGGCTCCACGTCCTCGTCCTCCAGCCCCAGGCTCTGCTTCACCGCCTCGATCACGGCCGTGCCGCCCGGGTGCAGGCAAAAGTGGTCCACCCCGGCCTTGAAGTTGATCTTTGGGGCCGCCGCCGCGTCGCCGGCGCCGCCGACCTTGTGCAACTGCTTGCCGGAGCCGGAGGAGGACATCAGGCAGAGCCTCCGGGCGAGGTGGCGCGCGGTGAAGCGCGCGAGCTCGGCGACGGGGAGCACGCGCGGCGCGAGGCGGCGCAGGTTGACGGCGAAGGCGCGCACGGCGGCCTTGGGCAGCGCCTTGCTGAGGCTGATCCCGACGCGGCCCTCGGTGTCCTCGCGCTGCAGCGCGCACGCGTGCGCGTCGTCGCTGGCGCCGATGTTGGCGCGCACCAGGCAGCGGAGCTCCATCTTGGCGCGCCCGCGGTGGGCGGGGTCGTTGCTGACCAGCGCCGCGGCGCCGCCGCAGCGGAACAGGCAGTTGGCCAGCATCATGGACTTGTCGGTGCCGGCGTACCAGTTGGGCGCGATGGACTCGGACGACACCACCAGCGCCAGAGCCCGCGGCCGCGTCCGCAGCGCGTTCCGGGCCAGGTCCAGCGCGATGAGCCCCGCGCTGCACCCCATCCCCGTCAGGTTGTACGCCGCCACGTCCTCGCGCAGGCCGTAGCGGCGCACGATCCGGGACGACAGCGACGGCGACGGCGAGAGCATGGACACGTTGAAGACGAGAACGTCCACGTCGCGGGGCGCGAACCCCGTCCGAGCTAACAGCTCGGCGATGGCCTCGTCGAAGAAGGCGTCCATCTCCTCCAGCGAGTCCTGCAGGGTAGGCGAGTCCTCGCGGCCCTCCAGGATGTTGCGCGGGGCGTACGTCTCCTCGCCGATGCCGGACCGGACGATGACGCGGAGGAGGAAGCGGTAGTCGGCGAGGCCCAGCCGCTTGTTGCGCTGGATCACGTCGCCGGCCGTCTCCGTCGAAATCTTGCGGTCGTCGCGGGGCTTGTGGCACACGTAGTCCAGGAGGTAGCACCGCGACTGCCGGCGACGCGCCGCGGCCGTCCAGGCCAGGTACGCCATGGCGTGCGCAAGGAGGAGCCACGTGAGAAGAGGAAGCAGCTCCATCGATCAGCTGTGGATCTTGCTCGATCGGTTCTGTTCTCTTGGTGCTTGCTTCAGCTAGTACTAGGCACGTTGGTCTGGCACCATAAGCAGAGAAGTTGTATGTGTGATTACTTGCATGCTTATCTAGAACTGGGAGTGTGCATGTTTATATAGGCCGGGGCACCTGGGCCAAGGGGCCTGCCTCAGCCGAATACGGGCTTTGCTGGGCTATTTTGTACTTTCGACCAACCTTTTAGGTATTCTTTTTTTATTTATTTAATGATGATTTCGTACTAGAAAATACTAGTAGCTTTGAGCTGCCACCGGCTTCCTGCTACTGCTCAGATAGCTGCGCTCATTTATTGTGATTCATTCAGTTTTTTTTTTTGTTTGACAATAGTGATTCAGTCGGTTAAGAGTTAGATCTAATCAAAGGAGAGCCTCTAGTCGCAAATAAAGTAACTTTGGATACAGTTTTGTTTGGATGTTTCCCTCTAACCTTTAGAGCTCCAAATTTTTGGGCTAAAGCTCAAAAAAAAGTCTAAAGTCAACTCTAAACTTTAGCCAACCTCATATTAGAGTTAGAGATCAAAAGTGAGCTACAATACCCTAAAGTTTAGAGGTTCCTCTAAAGTTTAGAGATTAAACACCTTCAATGTCTGTTTTGTTTTTATTCGCAAAAAAGTGTCTATTTTGTTTTAATATATTCATAATACATAGGGTAATAAGTCCTTGTTTGGGAGGACTCCACCCTGAGTACTTCTATGGTCTATGGAGGAGCATCCTTCAAAACGGCTCTAGCTTCTCTTTTTTTCATTGAAAAAACAGCTTTGAACAACTCCTCGCACTTAACAGTTTGGTAGCTAGGGCTCGTCAAGGTAAACCGGAGCCAAAACCAGAATTGATAAGAAGCCCCACCAAACGTGGTCTAAATTTATTATTGTGAAATATTGTTATTGTGAAATAAACTACTCTTGCACTTAACACTTAACATTGCTTATTCATAAGTTTTTTTTTCCAAAGACAATTGGTTTAAATGGGAACATGTTAGATATAGCAACTTGATAAAACCACTCTCAAACTGATTTTACCGCAGAGGTCAAAAACCAAAGTCCCACAATTCCCTATCAATAGTTTTTTTCCTAATGTAAAATACCACTATGAGACTATCTCCAATAAGGACACCTAAAATACAAGGGTGCTGCTACAGGCAATTGGTTCAAGGCCCATTTTTTTTCCTTCTCCAACAAAAAAAAACCCTAAACTGCAGCTACTATTCAGAGAAACTCATTGGGTCAGACAGTGGGCAAAACTGTAGCGACGTGATGTTCTAAGGGATGAGCTAGTCTCAATTGGACAGTATCTTGAGACGTCAGCGTTGCTCTTCTTCGGCTCCAATAGATGACTATCAACTAGATCTATTGGCTCTACTTAGTCAAAATTGTTTCTCTGTTTTGTTTTCTATGTCTTTTGCTTTGAGTTGGATATGCCTGTAGTTCGTAAGTTGGCTTATGGGCAAAACTTTATAATAATAATTAGTTTGATTCTATCCATTGATAGATAAAGCCGGGTATAAACTATCCATTATCAAAAAAATAAAAAATACCCAAATGAGGAGAACTCTTTCTGAAAAAAGAAAAAACGAGCCTGGCGGGGATGACGTACGGCTATAATGGTGATTAATAATAAGGATTAAGGAGGAAAAACATTGAGGGCTATAGGACATCGACGTAGAGGAGGGGACTAATTACAAGTGACAACAAACATTCAATTCGGATGAAGAGGAACTGCAGATCGAGAGACATAGAAGGAATGGCTTGAGGAGGAGGATGTCAACGATCACGACAACATGGGAGCAGTAATTAAGCACCGTTGACCCTCATGAAGACTCGATATATGAGGGGAGAGATAGCTCACGTTCTTCGTTCCAGCTGCCCAAATTACAATTTTTTATATGTAGTATTATTAGTGACGGGACCAGCTTGAATGTCAGCAGGACGGTTAGAGATGAGGTCGAGATATATATTGCTGTCTGCTGCTGCACAACTAAGTGGTCAGGCCGATGAGTAGGGTATGTATACTGTATGTGGATAGGTGTGTGTACCATGGAGATGAATGAAGTCAACTCAAGGGCTTAAAGGCGGCGCCGTAGACGGAGTCGAGCACCGTGGACCCCAGATGGATGCACCATACGTTGACTGTGTGGTTGCTTTGGCTTCTTTTTCTTTCTGCAAATTTCTTGGGCATATGGATAAACCTCCAATGTTATTATCTCTTGTACTCTCTGGTCATGAAGAATAAACCTGCATTGCAGTATATTGCAAAAGACAAAAGCAGCATTTGGAACCACTATACTGCTATTCTTTTAATAACATTGTTGGACATACTTAAATTAGCCGTGGTCGTCAATCAAAAGTCTCAGCTGGTAGCAAACACAAACAGGCATGCATGCATGCATTCAATCCGCGTGGAAGGAAGCGTGGACGAAATGGAACATGTACTCCCTGCGGCCCATGCCAGTGCCACCGCCACCGCGCGAAGGAGTGAGTAATTGATCGAGGGGAGACACGGTCTGGCGTGGCGTGGCGGCCACCGGAAACGGGTTAGGCTGTGTTTAGTTAGCTAGAAATTATCCTAAATTCATTATGCAGAATTTCTATCATCCGTCACATCAAAATATCGACACATGTATAGAGTACTAAATATAGATAAAATTAAAAACTAATTGTACGATTTTATTGTACTTTACGAAACAAGTATTTTAAATCTAGTTATTCAAAATTTAGATAATTTTTAACAAATACAAACAAAATGCTACAGTACGCTGAGATGACATAAGGCGACATTTCCTTTCAAAATTCTCGGAAACTAAACACAGCCTTAATGCGTATGGTTTTCGGTTGCCCGTTTGGAGATCGACCGCAGCCGACCACTTGGCTTCCCTTTCTTGCGCCGTCCCTTCTTCACATAATAACATGACGCTGGCACCCGTGATGCGACGTGATGGCGCGCACTTCCTTGACATGCACGTTGAAGTACAGCTATATCTTGTTACTCGGCCTTAGTTATTAAGTGTCGCTGACTGGTTCATCGTGTAGACGTGTTGACCAAGGTCATGCACTCATGCGTCTAGAAAAAAAAAGAATATCAACACATTCCAGTGACTACCTATCCGTTAATCAGCACTCATGTCTAGAAAAAAAGATAGCATTGGCCATCTGTCCCAACTGATGTGATATCATCACAATCAAAACTATGAATCTAACTTCTGGAAGTGTGGAGCCAATAGAAAATTGGGTAGGTAACCTACATAGAGAGGATAAAATGCTTTGTTCAGAAAACAATGCCATCCTACTTAAAAAAAAGAAACGCAAGACCCGGGGTGTGATGTCCCTACCGATTTTTCATTTTTCTAATAAAGAGACTGAATTTCATTCAATTAAACCCCTTTTACAAATTAAGACCTCAATATAAAATAAGATTATATTGAAGCATATCATTAGGTCCCTATACTTCATCTTCCTCGCATCCAGTTGCGTACACCTCTTAGAAGCTCCATCGCGACCATGGAAGTACACCAGATCTGGACTCGAGAACCACCGTCTTAACCAACAGAAGATTCCACAAACATGGACACCGCAAAGGAGGTGCAGTATGCCTAACCACTGTAGGGCGTAAAGGGCGCCGAGAGCACATCGGCCATGTCTTCAGAAGGCCGAATATCAGATCCGACATCGCTAGCATCACCACTAGCAATTAGAAAGACAGATCCGCTGCCGCTTGTGACATCACTGGCGGCCGGAAAAACGATCTCGCGAAAGGGGAAAAATAGATCCAATCCCTCCTCGAGAAGGATTATGCCAACATACCTCGACATTAGGAGCATGCCATCACCAGATCGGAGATGATGACACATCCACCAACGATCTGGTATGAAGCAGAAAGCCGGATCGAAGACATCGAAATAACCAGCCAAAATTTAACCCTAATTGTTATGGTGGAAAGAAAAACAAACGGAAAAAACCTAATTAAACAGTAGAATTGATAAAACGATGGACCCCTGTTCCTTCTCCCCATCAACAGGAGGCCGGAGGCGAGAGAAACGGGGGCCAGGCGGCGGTAGAGGAGTCTCCCTTGGGAGAGGGCGGCGGGGGCTGAAGTGATACCTATTCCGCCTGGTTCTGTGTGGTCGTGGTGAACTGGATTGCCAGTTGCGGGCCAGAGTGTTCCCTACCAATTTTTCATTAAGAAGAGAACTTCTCACGTAGCTTGCAGAAAACCTCCGAACCCCAGCTCCACCCATATACAACGGCACTGCATCCCGACCCGTATTTTGATGTGGGACAGACGAGGAGATTTTATTACCCTCAAGATAGATGAGCAGATTTTATATTACCCTCAAACCTGAAATTCATTCCCATAAGGGTTCGAACTCAGAACCTAAGGGACGCCGCCGGAGCGCTCTAGCCAGTTTACTAGAGGTCCTTTGGCGCCATTCTACTTAACCATAAACAAAACCCAATAAGTAGCCGTCATCCCTAACAAAGCTATTGGATCCAAATCATTGTTAATGCCTCCTAACTAGCTGTGGAGCATGAGTGGCACACTTATAAAATTGGACGTTCATGATGTTTGAGGGAAGTAAATCGAACATTTTGTTTTTGTACTCCTTTGATTGACGGGAGAAGAAAATGGGCTCTTAAACGTAGGAGAGGACGCCAGTTAAGAATGGCAGCGGATCAGGTTCAGGGCGGGTATCCGTGGGTTTTGGATCCTGTGAGTTCGGGTTTGGTGATGATTTTTCACCCATGGTTTTCGGCTTTGGTTTCGGGTTCGGTTTCAGGTTTGGTTTCGGGTTTGATTTTCCACCCATGGATATCCAATGGATATCCGAAATAAATCATTTGGAATTAAAACTCATGTTTTAATAATAACTTGTTTAATTGAATTTTTAAATTTATTCAAAGTTGGCTCATGAAAATATTTATTATTTGTTGTCCCTTGTTTATACATGTGAATATGTGTATACATATCCGTGGATTTCGAGTATCCATTCGGGTTTCGGGTACCCGTTCGAGTTTCGGGTATCCGCGGATTTGGTTTTGGTAATGGATTTCCACCCGACTCGGTTTTAGGTTCGGGTTTGGGTTCGGGTTTTGACTTTGAGTTTTAATTTTGGGTGCACGAAGACTCCGCCGAACCGAACCTGACCCGTTGTCATCCTTAACGCCAGTAGCCTTCTTAAGTTGCTATTGGCTATTTTCCAAAGATGGGCTATACTGGGCTTGAGGCCTGCGGTGTCATTAAGTTCGTTGGCAGCCGCAAAGCGCAATTGGGTTGGATGGGCCGGGTGCTCCATCCGTGCCAAACCTGTGTGGAGTCATGCATGCTTCTCGTCGAATCTGATAAATAAATTCACCAGCTGGCAGCTGTGTGCATATGGACCGAGAGAGCACGACCGCCCTCACCTGCCGCGCTCGACACGTACACGTTCGTCCGTGACTCACAAGGCGCACGCATGCCGCCGCCGCCGACGACGACCTCACCACCTCGCCCTCCCCGCTGGTGGGCACGAGACACGTGTCGTCGACGTGTCACACAGAACCACTGGCACCGCGTGCCCACTTCTAAAGCTTCGAGGGGCACGTGCGTTGCGTACCCGTGCATGCGCGGCACTCGCTGATCTCTCCTCTCCACACCTGAACCACGGGCGATGTCTGTCTGAGTCTGAGTCTTGAGTCCATCATGGCCGAGGCCGAAGTCGACACCAGGGCCACGGCCAGGGGCGACGCGGGCCGCCGCGGCGGCGCGGGAGACGGGCAGGCGCCCCCGGCGGCGGCGAAGGGGGGCGCAACCATATCCGTGACGGTAGTCCTGCTCGCGCTGCTGGTGGCCTCCGTCGCGGCGTTCCTGACGTCGTCGGTGCCGCGCGCCGGCGACGGCGACGGCGGCGTCGGCAAGGGGGTGCAGGAGGGAGGAGCTGCCGGCAGCGGCAGGGCGGGGGAGGTCGTAGGGAAGCGCGCCGAGCCCGTGGAGCACGCGGTCGGCGGCGGCGACGCCGTCGGCATCCCGCCGGGGTTCAACAGCCGGCTGGACGCGTTCCGTGCCTGGGCGGCGCTCACGTGGATGAAGCTCCGGCGGCCGCGCTCCGACGAGCCTCAACCCCGGTATGTCACACATGTGTGAACGTGAACTAGCTACCTCTCGGTTTCCTGCATGCTCCGTTGCTTGACGTACGTGGTCACTGTGTGATGTGTCCCTGTGCCAAGGTACGACGACGATGCCGCCGCCGCCGGGAGCGCCGGCTCTGTGGCGGACGCCGCGAAGAGGAGCTTCGAGATGGGCAAGGAGACGGTGGAGCAGGCGGCGGAGACCACGGCGAGGGCCACGCGCGACGCCGCGGAGGCGGCCAAGGAAAAGGTCAAGGGAGTAGCCTCGCCATCCGACGGCGCTGAGCTCTGAGCACTGAGCAGAGCATGCCTTGTGTTTCTGTAGCCGTGTAGCGTCATGTAAAAGACTGTACCGCACTTGTCCGATGTATGCACACCATCCCTACAGTGACTAGTGTAGTTCTGGATTTCCACTAGCACCGATCAGTCCGCTTATTGGTTTGTTGGCAGAGATGAAATAAAAGCGAAAGATGCGAAGCATGACAGAAAATCAAATAAACGCAAGGTAGCAAAAGGTAAACCACTTTTCAGGACTGAATTGCGGCAGTTTTGCAAGAGGACGATATGGTCAGGGGCAACATCAGTCCACACTCCAGAGACGAGCCTTCTTCAGCTCTCACACTCAACAGAGCACCCTGCACTTGAGGTGGCCGGGTCATAACGAAAACACCGTGAGTATAAGCGTTTGCGGAATCTATCTTAAAAGTTTAAGTTTAGATATTCGTATGTAAAAGTTTTAAAAAATTTTAAAACTTTGCACATCAATAGTACCAAATTATATGTACACTGTCACAAATTTTAAGACTCAAATAACTTTTGTAAAAATTCATATTAAAAAAATAAATTTGAGCTACTACTAGATAGATGGGTGAAATTTGTTTTTTTCATATAATTTTTTTTTCATATAAATTTTACAGAAGTTGTTTGAATCTCAAATTTTGAGATAATATCTATCTAATTTAGTACTATTGGTGTATAAAGTTTTAAATTTTTTAAAAATTCCTAAATATAAATATCATAGACTTCGCGGTCGCTTAGGACACTCACAATGAAAGACTGACTCTATCACATAGTTCAAGATAATTTATTACCCTATGTATTTTGCTGATGTGACAGCATATTATTGAAGAAAGAGTAGAAAAAATAAGATTCTAAGTCTTATTTAGACTCTAAGTCCACACGGCTCGAAATAATAAATAGATTTAGACTGTATGATAGAGTCTGCGTTGTGAGCGCCCTTATACTCACAAACGTGCCTTTTAGGTGACTGGACACCGAATGTTGCCGTGTACCCCCTTTCGTGTGCACCCCTTACTCCATGACTGTCGGATTGGTTCTGAGATTCGTGCGCACGAATCTCAGAACTAATCTGACAGCCATGGGGTGGAGG
The DNA here is from genome assembly GCA_023333625.1 of Bothriochloa decipiens. Lineage (NCBI taxonomy): Eukaryota > Viridiplantae > Streptophyta > Magnoliopsida > Poales > Poaceae > Bothriochloa > Bothriochloa decipiens. The sequence continues at coordinate 82,446 of JALGXP010000032.1, read as the reverse complement.
ATGCATACCAGAGGCGGTGCACCGTGTTTGTAATAAACTTGTCAATTGTCATGCCCTGACTATTCCGGATGCCCTGCCAGATCACGGGGCTATGCTATGCAAAGCAAAGCAAACCATCCGTCACAATCATCAGCAAGAGAAGCAGCATGCATGCAACAGAAGTTCCAACCAGCATACTGTAATTAATTAAAAAGGCATCGTTTCGATCCTACAGCACCAAATTCAGATCCTTATTACGGTTCGCAACGACTGCCAGGTATTACTTCTTAAACGGACTGACAGAGTTGCCACAAAAACCAACCAGCGGCTACATTTCTTTGGTTCCGAGCTCCACAAACCAGAGCATTTTTTGTTTGCAGAGGAATCCGACGCAGCCGCAGCTACTCAAGGTTCAGTTCAGCAGAAAAGGAGCGCCCACGGAAGCCATTACCGCAGTGGGGGTGGGGGTGGGGGGGTTTGGGGGGCCCGGTACGACTGACATAGGGGGAGGTGCGACGAACCATCTCACGGGCTCCCAGGAAGCGGCGGGGGCGGAGGCGGAGGGGATTGGCTTGGAGGAGGAGGAGGCGATGGCGGCGGCGGCGGATGTTGGCTTGGAAGAGGCGGAGGGGGTTGGCTTGGAGGTGGAGGAGGTTTGCATGGAGGAAGAGGAGGGGGTTGGCTAGGTTCATCGCCGGGGCAAATCTCCTCGAACACAGGCAGCCGCCTGGAACGGCGGCTGGGGCCATGAAGCCTCTCGGTGAAGAGGGCGTCCTCCTCCGCAGTCGGCGGCCACAGGAACGTCGGCGCACACGCCGACTGCACCGGCTGCGACGGACGCGTCTCGAGCTGCACCGGCTGTGTCGGCATTGCCTCCGGCTGCTTGGGTGCCGACGACGACGAGGCCCGTTCACTACCCGGCGCAGCCGTGATGGTGACCCTGCAGGTGGGTGAAGCCTGCTGCGGCAGCGGCGGCGGGTCACCGCTGCTGGTCGGCGGGTGGCGGATGGTGACGCCCGGCGGCGGGTAGAGCCCCGACGACCTCCTGGCGGGGACCACGGTGGCGAACTCGTACGTCGGGTAGATGCTCGACGGCGACGCAGGTGACCCGTACAGGTACATGGGTGCTTGGACGGGCGGCGGTCCCCGTTGCACTCTCAGGCCGGTGGCGAATCGCGGTGCTGCGGACCACGGCGGCGGGGTCGGCGGGAAGTTCATGTTGTGGGGGAAGCGGAAGGCCGGCGGCCGACGGAGGTTGAAGGGGTAGGGGAACTCCGGCCGCCCCTGCTGCGGCTGGGTCTGGTTGTTGGGCGGACCGACGCGTCGCCATTGTTGTGCTGCTGGCTGCTGCCGGCTCGAGGATCCCACCTGTAGAAAGAAGCAAGCATGAGAAATGTAGGTGAAACCTCATGAAAAGAATCAGAACCAGACATCATTTTTGTCAACTGAAAATGGCGGGCATCTGTTGGTGTGCACCAGGCTATGACATTTTTTTTTAGATTACACCATGCTACTATGACATTGGTAAAGAGCACATCACATATGAGTAATCAAAGATGCACAGTCCCGCACATTTTTCATCTCATTTTTCACTTGAATTCCCTAACTAGCTTGCAGGTAACTGAAATCATTGCCAAAGCACCGTGTGGTGTATGTGTATGTCAGAAAAATAGAATGTCTGTATTCAGGCAGTAGAAAGAAGAGACAGTGTTAAGGTTGCAATAAACAGTTTTTTTTTTGGAAACCTCAATAAACAGTTTTGACTCAACTACATATGGACATGCAACACTTCCTTTTTAGCATTATAGTGCCAAAAGAAAAAAAATGAAGTTCGATTTCATGTCCACGAAAACATTCTTGCTAATTTACAACCACATATATGAGCACTATAGCAATTGCACGGTAGTTGATCTCTTTTTTTTTTTTTTTTTTTTTTTGACAACTCGGTAGTTGATCTCTAGAATGTGTGCAGCTTCTATTTATACAGTTTAAATGCATCACTGGTAAGATAATCTGTCAGTGGAATTATCTACCGATAACACAAGCTAAAGTTGACTATCTTATGGAAGTATGGAATTGCCAATAAAATTTGGGATAAAAACAATATCTATCGTTATGTATATTTCATTTATGTCAGTGTCTCAGTTCTTAGTTCTCTAGTTCATTCAGATGTTTGTTCACTGAACTCACACAATTAGGGACTAAGAACAAACCTAGTGATATATTGATATCAGGTTAATGAATTGATTCAATTCAAAGAATCATTAATGTTTTGTTTCCCATCATTATTTAACAACAACTTTGGCAATTGTGCATTCAACTGAACTTAACAAGCTAGGATTCGTCCTCTGAGGTAACTACCAGACATAAGCATAGCAAAAGGAGACATAGCTACTAAATGGCTTCATGAGAGGTGAAGATGCAACCCAAAAGAGAAAATACGATTCAAAAAAGCTTAAAATCTACTCACTAATCCTATTTAGTTACAGGGAAGAACTTTGTGAAAAAAAGCAACAATAAGATGTGTTTGCCTTTGTTATCTGAATATACACAGAAAGAGTATGCCCCAGTAATGCTATCAGACTAATTCATAATTTCAAGAATACCATTTATATCCAGGGTTGTACAATACAAATACAGTTACAAAATCATGCAGGAGATCATCTATCATTTGATCTAAACCTCATGAGTAAATACAAATGGCCCCAGACATATTTACCTCATAATGTCTGTTGTTCCTTGGGGCATACTTCCTACGATGTCCCTCCATCTGGGGAAACTGAAGAATCGAATGAAAAACAGAAATGATTGATCAGTTTCTGCATATTTAAGTGCTGCCATATTCCTCTCAAGTCTAAGTATTTCTACTTCCTCGATTTTATTCACGATTCCATTTCTTTTAATTATTGGTGCCAGAGCATGGATTTGCTAAGGGTGAGAAGATTTCCCTCCACCCACAGTCCACTTCTTTCCTAAACAGTTCAAGTATCCCTTCATTTAAGTTTGTATGGTAAATTACAGGAGCATTTCTATTCAACACTGGTGGGAATACAAATAAAAAAAAGCACCAAAGACAATGAAACAACGTTCAGATACATAAATAAATGGCAATGTTTCCTTCTAAGAAAAATAGTGAGCAAATGCGGAACATGCATGTCTTCTAATTAGCAGGTCCATGTCTTGATGAATGATATATGGCGCTAATCAACAAAAGGAATTGGTTGCAGCCGTACATGTTATCTTTGGTTTTTTTTTTTTTGGAAGGTCTACATGTTATCTTTGTAGCCCACGTGATTTCAGTATATTCATTCATGTCTGTAAAGCAGTTTAGACCATTGATGCAAATTTAGTCCTATGGTAAATAACAACAAATCTGTTTCCTATACCTGTTTCGAGAGCACCTAATAAATGATATTCAGAGTAGTAACTGATGACCTATCACTTCCTTTCCCTAGAAATGACTAGTAAATTGCACCCTCAAATGTAGGCATACTCAATTCAAAGTCAAATATGCTGAAAATATCAAATTCTACCTACAAATGTAACCATACGAAATCAATGCATGACAGCTTCGTACATGATCTACCAATGCAGTTTGGTAAACTGTTTCAACTCAATGGCACAGAGAATTTGACTTCATTTTCAAACTCAGGTCAAACATGCAGCATAACCCGCTTTAACAAAACGCAGTCGTCCAAACAATACCATTAACCCACGTGTTATCCTGCTTATTATCCCTATATCACCCCCAACACATCACCAATTCACCCCCAAAACAACCAAGGACAGCGTGTGCCCGAAACGTTTGTGAGATGAGATCACAATTCACAGTGGCTAGCCAAAAATTACCTGATCATTGGAGGCGCTGCGCCTGCCGCCGTTCCCACCTCCACTGCAGCCCTGAGAGGCGGAGGAGCCCAAAACGAAGCCGAGGTCACTGAGAGGCGACCTGGTGCTGGAGGGGGTACCTCGTTCATTGTCGTCATCGAGGAGCTCATTCACCATGATGATGGTGTTGTCTGTTGCCACCGGGGTGGCTTGGAGGAGCACACCCTCCTGGCCGAGGGCCTCGGATGACCACGGCAACGAAGATGACCCGGAGCCCCCGACATCACCAGCAGAGTTGAACTCTGGCATGAGTTGAGAATCCGTAGGCGAGGACGACATGAGGCCCCTGTTCCCATCGTTGTCGCTGTTGCTGGCGCTTCTCGGGGCGGCGCAGTCGTTGCTGGAGTCCACCTCTGCATTCCAGAAAGATGATTAGCATTTTTGATGCCATATTCTTGATAAACTTTGGAAACCAAAGTTTGCACAACACGATAACAAATTGCGACAAAAATGAGGCACAAACACATGGAAATAACATAGCCCAGAATTTGAATTGGGTTGTGCAATCGAGCGCGGTTAAATCAGGACACGGAGCTCGAACGCATTCGTGTAGTCATGCTGCTTGAACTGCTCTGATTTTGCAGGAACATTGCATGAAATAGGAAGCTTTGGAGGGAACTCGGACCATCGAATCATCCAACGTAGCCTTGCGCACGAACCCCAACTCCCCAAGTATCACCAAATACTAGAAATCTGATCGACTACAAATCCTAACATGCACTATAAATACAACGGTTACCTCGAAGCATCGGAACCAAGTAGTTCGAGAATCATCACAAAATTCAGGCGAAAACGCAAGCATTTGAATCTGGAGGATCGTGTGGTGATCGAGCAGATAGCGTACTGGGATTCCGCTACCCGATCGTAGAATAGAAGCTAGTCTCTCTCTCTCTCTCTCTCTCTCTCTCTCTGCCTCGACGCACTTGAGTCTGCCTGATCGGCGGGAACAGAACAGAGAAAAGAGGATTCGAAAGGGGCAATGCAAGACCAAAGGAGGCGGGGTTTAAATACACGAGGTGGGCCGTGGGCGTTGGGTGGCTGCCTCGCTGCCTTTCTTGGGGTTTAAATTTCAAGACGCAGGCCGGGGGAAAGTCATGTACTCCGTATTTGGGTTTAGTCTATTGGGCCAAAAAACTTATGGGCTCAGTGGGGCCCAACCAGAGACATGTAATGGTAACCTCTTACCTTTTGTTGTTATGCTAACTCCTTTCCTCCTTTCTTCTCACTAAAGGGGAAAACCTCTTCCCTTTCCCCTCGTTCTTTTCAAAAGGGTAGAATTTTTTTTGAAGGATAGAAACTGCCATAGAAAAGGCTGTAAAAAAAGAAGAAAAAACTTACCATTCTCTGAAATTTCGACCAAACCGATAGGCGAAGATGGAGCCTCGAGCATAGCATCACGAGAAGGGACCAATCCGAAAGCATCTTTGTTGCCGATCTTCACCATCTCTAGAGGTTGGCAATCGGTGGACGACGGTGATGATGTAGAGCTTCAGCAATGGCGACACCGAACACCGTTGGACGCGAGAAGTCGAGAGGAACAACTTATATGGTTGTTTTGAAGAAGTTGCGAGGGGATCAATATGTAAAGCTCGGAGGGGATCAACTAGTTAGTGGTGGTGACAGTGGAGACGAGGGAGGATTTGGCGAATAAAAGGGGAGATGCCATCTCTAGGCTGGCTTTGCGGTGAGTGGACTTTAGAGATGGGGACCTAGGGGCGGGATTGTGTGATATAGAGACGGAGCGAGTGGATGGACTGCAAACTACCTTAGGATGACATCACTGGAGACAACGGTACACCATTGGCCGATATAGTTTGTTTGGTTTGAACCACAAATGTAATAATATCCATGTATGGTCTGTATAAATAAAGCCACCAGAATTTACCATAAATTGCCCAAAAAGCTACTAATATTATTGAATTATTATTGGATCAGTTATTCTTTTTCTTGTTCCTAGTTCTATCAACTTTTATTTGTGTAAAGAAGGTATGAGTTATTTCCATTAAGTAGAAAGTATATGGGGCAAGATTGTTATGGTGATGGCTACATGAAAAAGACCAATGATTTGTTGAAAGCAATGGTCAAGTAGGCACATTTTCCAAGCACCATGTTGTTTGACATTTGTAATCACGTAGAGCCCCAAGTGAAGTGGTAAGTTTCTATGCTTAATGATAGTTGTGCTATTGTAATGAAAGGATCTAGAAAGGCCTACATGGGTGTGAATAGATGAAAGGTCCCTTGGTTGGTTTTGATAATTGAGTGACAACTTTAGGTTAGACTAATGTGTTTATGGTTGAGATACACAGGATTAGTTTATAGATACATGTGTGTGAGCAACATATGCCATGTGGTGGAAATGGCTTAGAGATGTTGCGAGGCTCAACACATGTGATTATGTGATAAGGAGCTCATTGCATATGAGACATGACATGGACTCATGTGACTAAGATGGAGAAGATCGAGATGAGGCTTGGCTCAATGGACCAGTTGCAAGTGTGAGGAAAAGTCAAGACTTTGAAGCGATGGACCATGTGATGGTAAAGGTTGGGCAAGACTTGGTGTCGACGGATGCAACGAAGAAGAGAAAGTGAGGTCAAGATCGATGGACCAAGACGGCCATGTGATGATATGAAGTGAATCATATCATTTGTTGATCGTGTCGGTACATGCGTTGCATTGGCACATTGGAGATGACAGTGGAAATGGAGATGCGCAAGGCAAAGGTATAACCTAGGGCATTTCATTTCACCGGTCATGAGGCTTGTAGAGAAGTTGATGACCAGAATTAGGATTGATAGGTCGTACTATCAAGAGAGACAAACTTGTTTGCATATTAGTCATCTAATGCCACATTGAGCGATATAACATTGCGATATGCTAGGATCGAGTGGCATTGTGTCGGTGTTTTGACCCCGGGGGCCGAGAGCCAACGAGTAAATTTGTATTGCATGCTTCCTAATTAAGATGGAGATGCAAGAAGAACACATGAGGTTTATCCTAGTTTAGGCAATAGAAGGCCCTACATCCAGCGGGGGGGGGGGGATTTGTATTATCTTGCACCTAAATGCTTGTACAGGGGTGAATAAAAGCGAGTGAGTGAGTAGAGCTAGGACTTGAGCGTTTCGGGCTCTGGTAGCTCTTTGCTATGGGTGTGCTATTGTTGTCCTCTACCTAGGCCGTGGCGTCTCCTTTTAGAAGCGAAGGAGAGGCACAGGGGTACATGGATCCTAGGGTTGTCGTAGTTACTGACGTCAAGGAGATAATGCTGATCATGTCACAGTGACTGTAGAAGCGTGCATTGGGCGTGGCAAGCCCAATAGCGACGTGCTTAGAGGTGATGGCCATCCTTCCCATGCGTGTGATGACGTTGTTGATGGCTGGTGAAAGACTGGCGCCCATGCGCGGGCGTGCGCACTCCTGGAGTCATCCCGTCAGGGAGTGGTTGGAGCGCTGGCCGGTGGTGTGGAGGACCTCCTCGAGGGGGTGGTTGAGGAAAGTCATGACCCGAGTGGATAAGACCAAGCCTCAGGAAATATGGGATCTGCGTTGACAAATGTGTCTCGAAGGGGTGCCGAACGGGGCACAGTGCGTGGCATGGCGATACAGTGTGGTACGATCCGCTGGTGTCCGGGGTATGGGCAGTAAAAGGAGGATTTGACCGGTGTACTGCCCACTGTTACTGCGGCTGTAGCCATGAGGTTAGGCGGGGGTAGGTAAAACACATTAAATGCTCTGAGCGCCGTATAGGAAGTAGGTTGGTCGAGGGGATACGTGGCACTCGACGGGTGTCCGTTCGCCCGGGGGAGTTCTGTCACTCGAGGGGGTGGTCGTCCCCTCAAGTAGACTGCCTTGAGTTGAGAGGGTCCCATCGAGAGTATGGCAGCCTGGGCTATCGAGACCCGTTCGTGGGCCGACCAACGTAGTTCGATTCTTGGACCCGATATCTTACATACCTTGGGCCAAGGAATAATGATGGCGGATTTAGTTGTTGATGCCGGTATTGATTTGCTTAGTCGAGGGTTAAGGGTAGCCCTTATTTGGGTACCTGACAGTAGCCCCCGAGCCCCCGCATGAGTGATGGCAGTCATGCGAGGCGTCATGAGTCGAGACCGAGGTGTCATCCGTGGTTTTCCGAAGGGTGCGCACGAGCGTACCCTTCGGGGGTAGCCCCCGAGGCCTTAGAGGAGTGAGTAGACTCCTCTGAGGGCTTTATACAATTCTAGTCGAGGGGTGTTTGTGCGACTGTGGTTAGGTCAACATAAACTGGATTTGTAGCTCCTGATCGAGGGGTATCTCGAGTCGTCGAGTCCCCAGGTGCGTTCGACCCTCTTTCGTCGAGGGGTGCTAGGCGTAGTCGATCTCACGAGTCCTTTTGATCGGATATGAGGTGAGAAGCACCGTACTACCCTCGATGGGCGAGTCTCAACATTCTCTGTGAGCTGTTAATGGGGATCCAAGTGAGAGCTCGTACCCCGTTCGATGGGGGTCGACTGGTGGCCCTGAGGCATTCTCATTGCAGCAAACGTGCAGTCACATGGATACCGATTTCATTCGATGGAATTCGGCGGTTCGATGCCTTCCTCCAAGGGGATTCCAATGTGGTCCTTTCATTTTGCCTTGGATACGTCTGAGGAGGTCTTGAGAGTTCATCCTCGAGCTGAGCTTTGCATTGGCCCCCTTGGGTGTCCCTGACACGGGCACTCGAGGGCGGCTGTCGAACCTGATCGAGGGTCAGCCTCCGCTCCCTCGAGAATTTGGTGTGGGACCGGAGTCCGTTTTACTTCCCATAGAAGGAACTACCGTGGATAACTTCTCTCGTCCATTGGGTGCGTCTTTTTAGGTGAAAGTCGAAGCAGTGCGGTCACGGTGGACCCAAGTAACAGCTAGAGACCGTGCAGATGACGTGTGTACCTGCTCCGAGGATCGAGGGGTTGTTAGGTGAGCACATTAAATGTGGGGAATTATCATGCCGTTACAGGATCTGCCCGTTGTTTCTCGGCCCCCCGCCTATAAATACGAGGGGGTAGGGCTTTTCCTGTTCCCCATCTTGCCATCTTTCCTCCGCCACCGCCGCCACCAGAGTGTCCAAATCCTTCACCTCTTAGTGCTAGAGAAGAAGAGCTGGTAAGAGAGAAATTGAGATTGGGAACCTTCCCGGTCGTCCGTCCGCCGAGCAGATTTGTGCCGTCGTCATGGCGCCCACATTTCTCCCACCAGAGGCTTGGCCCTGTTCCGATGTGTCACAGCGGGAGCTGGAGAAGATGGTAGACGAGGGACTCCTTCACCCCGTTACTTCGGCTGAAAGGCCGGAGTGGCGGGTGCCACCGAGGGAGCATCAGGAGCCGCAGCCGCCGGAGGGCTACGTGGTGAGCTTCGTCAAGTTCTACCAGCTGGGACTTGGCTCGCCTCCGAGCCGCTTCATGTGCACACTGCTTCACTTCTATGAGGTCAAGCTCTAGCACCTTACCCCCAACACCATCTCCAACGTGGAGATATTCGCCGCACTCTGCGAGGGGTACTTGGGTATGGAGCCGCATTGGGGGCTGTGGCTCCACCTTTTCAAGGGCGAGCACTATACCAAGTGGATCTTGGATGGGAAGAGGAGGATCGTCTGCACGGGCAGCTGCAGCCTAGCATAGAAGAGGTCCAAGCTCTACATCGGGACGGGCTTGTCCACCAACCATGGCCGTTGGTAGTCCGGGTGGTTCTACATCTGCAATGATGACGGGCTGCTTCTCGCCTACATGGGCGCATCATCGAGGTGCGCCCAGAGCACTAGCTTTGGGGTGTGGCCCAGCCTTTCCAGCGAAGGCTGAATCCCCTCCTCGATGCACTGCACACCTTATCCGAGCAAGGCGTGCATGCCGCGTATGTCATCGCGGGTTTCCACAGCTGGAGGGTCCTCCCTCTGATGGCGTGTCCATTGTGCTTAGATCAGATGGGGCCCAAAGCACTCCCCGAGCAGCTTGAGGGGTGCCGGATGTTGCCCGCGGACTTGCCTCCTGAGGACACCGCGAAATGGGTTAGAAGCTCGGTCACCAGTGACTTAAGGCCAGGAGACATGGATCATGTCCCGATGCTGCCTGTAACACCTCTGGTGTTATGTTAACTAAAACCTGCCATGTCATCATATGCATTGCAAAGCATCCATGTTTAAGTCAACCTTAATGTGCATTAACTAAAACAAGTTTACATTTCATAGGTTGATTGAGTTTCGGTAATGTTTGTCACATGAAATAATAAAACCCTATTTTCAATTGTCATCGCAAATGCTTAGTTTATACTCTATGTACTTGAGGTGTGAACTGTGTTTACACTAGTATCAGGCATAGTGTATAAGTCTAAGTCCAACCCTAAAAAAATGATTTCCATATTTGAAATTTAATTTGGATTCCAAAGCTTATTTATAAGCCTGGCAATTCAAATTTAAAGTCAAATTGGAAATGCTATAAAAGGTTTTTCAAAAGTCAACTTAGTCAACCAAGGGTGTTATTGGGTCAATGACCTAAAAATGTCCTTGGATGATGTTTGTGATCACTAATAACCAACCAATTAAGTTAGAAACCCAATTGAGTTTAAATTCCATTTCAAAAACCCTTTATTTTCAACCCTAGTTTTATCCCCTTTTCTCTAATTCAAATTCTATAAGGAATTTGGAGATACTCTAAAAAGATAGTTTGTAGATCTTGACAAGAGCTACAAAGTTGGTATACAAAGTTTTTCAAGTTTCCAAAAGGAATTTCAAATTAATTTGAAAATACAGTTTCTAGCATTTATCTCCTTTTGAATTTAAAACCATAATTTAAAAATTTTGCATAATTTGAGTAAACTTTGTACATGAAAAATGTTTGGTTTGACAAACTCAAAATTTCATAGTTTTGAAGATTTTCAAGTTTTATTTAAAAATCAAAAGTAATTTCAAATGTTTATTTCTAGGGTTAATCCCCTTTTCAAATCTGAATTCAAATTTTAAAATTTAAACAGAATTTGAAGATGCCCATTAAAGGAAAAGTGTAGCTCTTGAAAAGTTATACAAATGATGTTTTTGGAGATTTTCAAGTTTCTATTCAAATTTTGGAGTAATTTATATTTTAAACCGAGTGGCAATTCTGTAAATACCCTGAACAGCACCCAACCCTATCGGCGCCCGCCATGGCCGGCTTCACACCGCGCGCCGCCGTCCACCGCCGCGCCTTCTCGGCCGCCCGCGCGCTCACAGACGCGCGAAGGTTCACCGTCGTCGTGTCACCTGCTCCTTCATCGGCTCCGAGCTATAAATACCGATCGGACGACGCCGTTCTTTTCCTTTCTTCCTCCCACCACCGTCGCCGACGATCTCCCTCCGCCGCCGAAATTCGCCGTCGACGCTCAACCTCTGTTTAATTGCCCTCGCTCAAAGCTCCGCCACTTCATCACGGTTCTTTTGGGCCAGTTCAAGCTCACTCTCATCGCTCGAGTCACCCACACTCGATCTTCTTCCCCGCGGCCAGTCAGTCGCGCCGCCGCCGCCATCTCCGCCGTTTGCTGTCGCCGGAGGTGAAAATATTTTACCTTCGACCCCTTAATCGTGCTCTCCGTGTTATCCTGCGTCTGATGTGCACCTTGGTTCGAGCAGCGCATTACCAGAGGCCGCCGTGACGCCGTCGTGCCATCGGAGCGCCGCCGCCGCCATCACCGCCGTCGACTGCCGCTCAACCCAGCCACTCCGGACCTCTACTAACGCGCGCATCAGCGCCGTGGTGAGCTCCTGCGTCTATTCGTGTTATCAATTTCATCCATCTCGCATCGGGAGTTGTTGTAGTGCAGTTCGAAGTCGTCGGAGTCCTGCTCGAGGGCTCGGCCGACGAATTCGAGGGGGTGACGGTCGAGGTGAGGGATCGAACCGAGGGATCGAATCGAGGGATCAAGTCGAGGGCTTGAATCGAGGGGTGCATTATTCTCGAGGGGTAGTCAAGGGTTGCACTGTTCTCGAAGGTGTCGAAACGAGGGGTGCACTGTTTTCGAGGGGAGGCTCGTTCGTCGGGCGGAGTTCCGTCCTCGAGGGGAGGCTCGTTCGCTGAGGGAAGTTCCGTCCTCGAGGCTGGTCCATTCGCTCGAGCGAAGTTCAGTCTTCGAGAGGATGCCCGAATTGTACCCTCGAATGTACAGTACCTAACCAACCGATAGATCCTCGAGCAGGCTTTGGTTTCGAGCCGCCATAGCCCGTCCGTGAGTTAGCCGGGCATGTCTTAGCCTGCGGGCCCTCGAGCGTCGATAGCCAGCTCGAGGCATCGCCGGTCAACCCCGGCGGGGTCGGCTGTTGACCCGGAGACACTGTGCCGATTTTCTTTTTCTATTTTTAGAAAATAATTTAAATGCTATTTTCTTTAAAAATTCATAGTAATTCGTATATAGCTCTAAAAATCCTGAAAATTTTTGTGAATGTTCTTTATGATGTTATCTACCTAGGAAAAATATGAAATGCCAAATTTGATAACTTTAATTTTTATGTCCTTATTTAATGCTTTTAAATGATTTATTAACCCCTTTTAGTTAACCTACTCATTATAGGATTTGATTGACTCGAGATTGATTGATGACCTTAGGTCATTAACCCTAATGATCTTTGGCACTTTAATTAATTGTTTGCGCTTACTTTAATCATGTCATTAGGATTTAATTAACGTTATTTTATATGTTTAATTAATTAAAAAAAATGACGTAGTTAACCCTAACAAATTATATACGCGAAGTTTAGTTAGTTTACAATTTTATCGTGAAGAAAAGTTGTACTCGATCCCTGAATTTGATCATGCACTCATCGAGCATCATGTTTACTATTCCATCATGTAAAGCATATTAATTATCGAATAGTTTTCGTTAACGGAGAGTTAACGTATCACTCAGATCCGAAGGACGAGCAGATTCAAGAATCGGGAGTTGATCCAGAGTTTGAGAACTTCTACCCCGAACATCAAGGCAAGCCCCGGATACATTTAAACCCTATTCTATTTATAAAAAGTTTTACCGCTTCAGCTCTGATATGTTGCATTTAGTAATAGGAGTTGAGTGAAAACCCACCAAATTGCATTACCTGTCTTATTCCTTATTCCTTGTTACCTATTGAAAAGATAAGTAGTTATGCTTAGCCCTGCTTATTTATTTAATTATTCAAAGGCAAAAGAATGAAAAAGATGAGATTGGTTCTTGTTGGAATCCTGATATTAGTAATAAATCGAGTCCGGACGGCGAACTTGCACTGGGAATGGAGTCCCTCTGTAGTGTTCTCGTCTGTTGATGCCCTAGGTCCCGTCCGTTGGTGAACTGGATGATATCGAGAATTTAGAAATCCACATGCATGAAGTGGTATACGGATGGTTGGAGCCGTGTATGCCATGGAGTGACCTAGCGTGGGGTCAGAGAATCCCATCTGCTGTCATAGTGTGTTTTACTGTGGGGTTTAAGTTCCCATGTGTCTCGGTACGCTGGGCCGTAGAGCTCACGTGTATCATGTGGTGATATACGGCTGAGGTTGTTATCCCGGTATATCGGTGCACCTGGGGTGCTTCGGAGTTAAAGTCTCCGGTATGCTCAGTCACCTAGGTCCCAGCTGGGTATGAAAATGGATTCGAATCGCCGTTGCTTCTCGGAGAAGAAGACTCGATCGTTGTTCATCATCGTAGTAACAACTTGAACAAAATTTAAGGTTCAATAATGAAGTTGGTTGATAAGGGATGATAGTCCCAGCAACTTATCTTTTTGTAAAGCTTTTCTGCAAAAATTGCTTATCTCTTACAAGCCTTACCTTGTCCCTCTAGCCTGCATCTCTTGAGTCTCTACCCTTCTCTTTCATCGGGTCAGTCTTGTTGAGTACTGTTGTACTCAGGGTTTGTTGAACCCCTGTTGCAGGTGAGCTGCATGGGCAGGAGTGTTATGCATCCTGCTGCATGACAGTCGTCGAGGAAAGCGACGACGAATAAAGACATTAAGCTCTTGGGCAGAGCTTTTGTGTAATATTGTAATCTACTGCTACTCCACTACTATTATGGTTTGTATAACTTAAACCTATCATTGTAAATATTTGAAACTCAGAAGTTTGTAAACTTATGTTATTGTAAGTCTTCCGCTGTTTTACTCCGTGGTATTTTATTTATATGAAACTGTTGTAATACTGCAATGTCTCTCTACAATGATTGATCCTGCTCGGAGAATCGTGGATGATTCGGGATTTACCCGATAGACTTTTTAAGTCGTATGGAACACAGTCATGATTATTTGGAGTCTGTTTAGACAATAATCATGCGTGTGGGCCATATGATTTAGGAGGTTCTGCCACACTGCCGGATCCTCATAGCATCATCTTAGTAAGTCCCTTGACTTGACATTCTCGAGTTTCTTCCTTGTTTTTCTATCTGTCCTGACATTCTGGTTGCAGCTTCATGCGCAAGGTAACATTGACTTTAGGGTCTCGGTGCCTCCAGTTTGAGAAGACGACCCCAATCGCCAGGTGAGGCGCTTTGACTTTCATCAGGAGAAGAGGGGGAAGGACTCGGAGAAGAAGAAGAGGAAAAAGAAATACCTCAATCGCTAGGCACTCAAAATGCGCTGGCTAAGCAAAAGCGAGATGGTCTCCCCATCGAGGAGTCCTCCGCCGAGAAGGAGGAGATGGATGAGGAGGGTGATGATGATGATAATGTCAAGGGGGTGGCAGGGCGTCTCAAGCCCCATCTTCCCAGCCTTCCTTGAGCTAATGCACCTCCTACGCAGGAGGATGTCTTGGAGCGACTGCAGGAGAGGAGGCAAGGTGGCTCCTCGACCCGTGCAGGGTCCTCGTCTCGGTGCCTGTGTGGGGGTACTCCGCTGGCCTCGTCCCGGGGTCTGTCCAGCACCTCGCCGCGTCAAACCAGGTCCTCGACGCTTGAAGCGAGGACCCGGGGTCAAACGGGCTCGGAGGAGCGGGCGACGCCGCCCTCGATGCACAACTCATGGGAGGAAGCCCTAGTGGAGCGCGAGGTGCCGAGGTCCGAGCCGGTCGCTCCATGTAGCTCTGGCTCCGGACAGGATCTGGTTCAGAGGGGGCCTTCGAGGCACCTGGGTGACTCGAGGGGGCCTAGAACGGCTGTCATCCCTCTATAATTAGTTGATGTCCTTGCATTTTTCTATGTTGCCCAGGCTCAAGCGCTAAGTGGAGGAGGCGAACCCTTCGCTGCCCAAACGGCTCAAGGTGGACGCGGCCATGAGGATGGCGGCCGCTGCAGCAGGTGCGGCCCTGAGACCCCTGTCAACGTCAGAGGCGGCCTAGCTATCACAAGCCCAGGTGGCAATTATTTGGGGCAGACTGACGGGCTTCGCTCTCGTTGCAGGCTCGAGCAGTGCGGGGGCCGTGGCGGGCGGCGGTTTCGAATGAGGGCAGATGCCGGAGAGCGGGGTTGGCGCCCCTATCTCGACATCCACGGCCCCCTACACCTGGCCAAGTCGAGGCCCCCGCTACCTTGCTCAAGGGGGAGCCCTCGACAGCCACGAGCCGGGGTCGGAAGATGCCCCGATTGTCCTTGAAGGTGAAGAGGTCGCGGTTCCTTCTCCCTCTATTGAGGAGATGGTGGAGCGCCCCCAGGAAGCAGGAGTGCCACCTCCTCAGCAAGAGGGATGGGAGCCGTGGCCAAAAAGTCTGCACGAGGTGGAGGTGCAATGACAGCTGGAGCAGGAGAGCCCGCAGAAGAAGGAGGAAGACTGGCTGCCGGAGCAGCAGGAGGAGCAGCCGCAAGGGCAGCAGAAGGAAGAGGGGTTGGAGCCGAGCCCGCCCGAACTGCAATGAGAGGTGGAGAGGTTGGAGCCGAGCCAGCCGGAGCTACACTAGCAACAGTAGCAGTGGTAGCAGCAGCTACTGTAGCAGCAAACACCGAAGGGTACGGTGCCCTCAGCCCCGCTACCTCGGCGACAGGATGAATCGCTAGAGGAGCCGATAGCCTCAAGTCTCCCGCAGCCACAAGGAGAGGCTGCGACTACCTCTGGTTAGTTGCCGCAGCAGCGGAACGCGGCCCAGGAGGTGTCGGTGGTTCTGCTCGCGCCGCAGGAGCAGCCTAGGGAGGTGGCTGTCGAGAGCCCACGGTTGTCGTATCGGCACGAGGAGGAGGGAGATGCCCTTGTTCTTGCCGGAGCGGCAGTCGCTCGGGGGGCCCTCGCAGCCATGGCTGGTCCGACCCTGGCTCTTTTGCCCTAGCGGGGCAGGTGAGCGGTGAGGCTGAGTTGTCGGCAGCCAGAGCAGAGGTCGAGCCACCGTTCCCTACCTTGGCCGATCGGGTGGCCCGTTACGGCGGTTCTCCTGACGCGGTGGAG
Source organism: Bothriochloa decipiens (assembly GCA_023333625.1). Classification (NCBI taxonomy): domain Eukaryota; kingdom Viridiplantae; phylum Streptophyta; class Magnoliopsida; order Poales; family Poaceae; genus Bothriochloa; species Bothriochloa decipiens. The sequence continues at coordinate 66,264 of JALGXP010000032.1, read as the reverse complement.
CACATCAGGTCGTCGGTGCGAGAGAGGGTCGAGGCGGCTCTCCCTTCTTGGCGTAGGGAGCGCCTCCCACTCCAAAACTCGCTGGAGCCCAGCGCCCCTGTGATCTGGATGGATGACGCGATAGAGATAAACCGCTGGGAGGATGCGAAGGAGTATCGGGTGTGGATGGCCCATGCTCTAAAGCTGGCCTTTGATGTCGCCACCGAGGATATATATAGGCCGGGTTTTCTCGGTAAGTGTTTCTCCGAGTGCGTTGAGCTTGGATAACTTCTTGATTTGATGCCCGATTTCTTGCTCCTTGTTCTTAGGACCTGAGGAGGTGCTCCTATGTGAAGTTTGAGTTCCTCCGCACGATGCATGAGGGGCGGGAGGAGGTGCAACGCCAACTCGAGGCCGGCCAGTCTGCCCGGTATGGGGTGGCCCAGGCTGAAGAGGAGGTGAAGAAGGCGAAGAAGGAGACTGCCAAGGCCAAGGAGGACACTGATGTGGCTCGAGGGGAGGTGGCTTGAGCCAAGGAGGACAGCGCCGCGGTGGAGGAGGAGGCCCAGAAGGCTAAAGAAGAAACTGCTTTGGCCAAGGAAGAAGACGAGAAGGCTAGGAGCGACGCCGGACGGGCCCTCGAGGAGGCGCGGAGGGCCCTTGAGCATGTAAAGTCGCTCAAGGGGGAAGCCCGAGACGCCGTAGAGCACATCAAGGGGCTTGAAAACGATGTTGCTCAGGTCTCGGAGGCCCGCGACGCCCTCAACATCTCAGCCAGAGCGGAGAAACATCGCGTCGACGCCCTTGCTGCTGAGGTTGTCGCGCTGAAGGAGACCCTCCTAGAGAAGGAGGGGGCCATCGCCCTGGCCGGCAGGACGATCGAGGACCTGTGGCTCAAGAAGACGGAGGTGGTCCGCGCTTTCAAGGAGGCCTAGAGGGAGCATGACGATGTAGTGGATGCACGCGCGGCCCTTGACACCTACTACACCAGTGAGTATTCCTCCCTGGCTCCAAATTTCTTGTCTCTGTGCGCCGCGATTAACTTCCACCCTGCCTTCTAGGTCTCGAGGCTGACCTGCTCTCCATCCGAACTGCTTCCAAGGCGCTGCAGGAGGGCCTTTTGGCTGAGGCGGCATTGACCGATAGGCTCTGCACCGCGATCAACGGACTCTACGACTCTTGGGAGGTCAAGCCCGTAGAGGAGGCTGGGGACAGGTGCGCGGGACCGTGCTTGTCAACTGGCTATACTACCTCGGGCCACCATGAGGGATCGCATCCGAGATGCACTCCACATCGGCGTGAAGTGGGCGATGGCGGTTGTCTACTTTGGCTTTACGTACGATATGGATGTTGTCTCCCACGGCTTCATCTCTGACCTTACCAAGATGGACTCCGAGAATAAGGAGAGGTGCCGGGGCTTGATCGATGTTGCCGAGGAGCCGGGTGAGAAGCTAGCGAAGCTGTTCGAGCCTGAGGTCCTTCCTTTCTAAGGTGAAGAAGGCGCCGACGATGAGGGTGGTGGCGATGATGGGGACCAAGGCCTGTGAGATAGATCTGGGCAAGGAGGCCCATGTAATAAATTAGTTTTTGCGATGTCATGGCCCTGGGGGCCTTAAAACACTTATGCACTTATTGTGATGCTTTCTGGATTTTTTTATGCTCGAGTTGCCTTATCTCTCTTTTTGCTCGATTCTTACTTTTACTGAGTTACTGACGCGCGCTCGGGTCCCTCGAGGGGGAAGCGAGTGGAGGTACCATAGCCTAGGGGCGTAGGCGAGCTCCTAGCTCAACGGCCCTCGACCCTTAAGGATTTTGAGGCATTTTCGACTAAGTGAAAGTAAAACGTCGAAGCGCAGGAGAGGACAAAGGGCGTCAAGTTTTGAAAAAATCATGCGAGTTTTTCGAGGACTTCGAGAGGTCCACTATAGCCCCCGAGCGAGGCTCGACTTTGCTAAAGCAGAGTCGAGGCTACTTAAAGCTATGAACGAAAAAAGTATTGGAGTCGAAAGAATTTTTATTCATTCGTGATGCGACAGATGTACATAATACGAGAAATGTACAAGGCCTGAGGCCCTTAGGGATAAAAGTGACGTAGCTATTCGATGTTCCAAGCATTGGTGAAGGTTTCTCCTTTGTTGTTCGATAACTTGTACGTTCTGGGTTTCAGCACTTCAGCTATGGTGTATGGGCCTTCCCATGGTGGAGTCAGCTTGTGCCGCCTATTGTTGCTCTATCGTCGATGGAGGACGAGATCGCCGACTTGGAGATCCCTCTTGCACACATGTTTGTCGTGGTAACATTGAAGCTTCTGCTGGTACCTTGCGGAGTGGAGGAGGGCCATATCTCAAGCCTCCTCGAGCTGGTCGATGACATTTGCAAGGTCCTCCTCGTTCATCTGTTTGTTGTAGGCCTTAAGTCGGGGGGACCCATACTCGAGGTCGGTGGGGAGGACGGCCTTGGACCCGTAGATCATGAAGATTTGAGTGAACCCCATGGCTCGACTACGTGTTGTCCTTAAGCTCCATAGGACTGAGGGTCACTCGGCAGCCCACTTCTTGCCATACTTCTTCAACCGATTGTAGATTTTTGGCTTGAGGCCCTGGAGGATCATGCCATTGGTGTGCTCGACTTGGCCGTTAGTTTGAGGATGAGTGACTACGGACCAATTCACATGAATGTGATTGTGGTCGCAGAAGTCCAAGAACTTCTTGCCGGTGAATTGCTTGTCGTTATTGGTGATGATGACATTGGGGACCCCAAAGCAGTGGATGATGTCGGTGAAGAAAAGGACTGCTTGCTCAGAGCGAATGTTGGTGATGGGCCGAGCCTCGATCCACTAGGTGAATTTATCGACGGCCACAAGAAGATGCGTGCAGCCCCCAGTTGTCTTCTGGAGGGGCCCTACGAGATCGAGCCCCCAGACCGCGAATGGCTAAGTGATGGGGATCATCTACAGGGCATGAGCCGGGAGGTGTGTTTGCTTGGCGTAGAACTGGCACCCCTCGCACGAACAAACGAGGTCGATGGCGTCGAAGACAGTGGTTGGCCAGTAGAAACCCTACCAGAAAGCGTTTTCGATGACGGTCCTTGGCGCAACGTGATGTCTGCAAGCCCCTGAGTGTATGTCCCGAGGAGCTTCCTGCCTTCCTCGATGGTCATGCAGCACTGGAGGATCCCTAATGTGCTTCATCGGTAGAGTTCCTTGTCATCGTCATAGATGACGTAGGACTTGGCCCGTCGAGCTATCCGCCGAGCCTCGGTTCGATCTTCCGGGAGCTCCCCTCGAATAAGGCAGTCAAGGAAGGGAATGCGCCAGTCTGGCGGTGGACTTGACGGGGAAGGTGACCCCTCGATCTCCATGACCTCGGCCCTGGTCGAGGGGGCCTCAGTCGAGGGAGGGGGGGTCGAGCGTTGATGGCGTGGCACCAGCCCCCGAGCCTATGTCAACAGAGGGCTCGAAGAGGTCCCTCGAGAAGACGTTGGGTGGGACGGTACCTCGAGTGGACACGATTTTGGCGAGCTCATCCGTGGCTTCGTTGTATCATCGAGCAATGTGGTTGAGCTCGAGACCCGGAACTTGTTTTCTAACTTGCGTACCTCACTGCAGTAGGCTTCCATCTTGGGGTCATGGCAGCTTGAGGCCTTCATCACCTGGTCGATGACGAGTTGTGAGTCGCCTCGAACGGCGAGGCATTGAACCCCTAGCTCAATTGCGATGCCCAGACCGCTGATGAGGGCCTCATACTCCATGATGTTGTTGGAGGCAGCGAAGTGGATGCGGATGCCGTAGCGCATATGGACTCCGAGGGGTGAGATGAAGAGCAAGCCTACACCTGCTCCTGTTTTCATGAGCGACCTGTCGAAGTACATTATCCACAGCTCGGCTTGAATCTGTGCCGGCGAAAGTTGAGTATCGGTCCATTCGGCGATGAAGTCCGCTAGCACCTGAGACTTGATGGCCTTGCGTGGTGTGTAAGTGAGGGTCTCACCCATGAGCTCGACTGATCACTTAGCGATCCTTCCCGTTGCCTCCTGGTTTTGGACAATCTCCCCGAGGGGGAAAGACGAAACCACGGTTACCGGGTGACTGAGAAAATAATGCTGGAGCTTGCAACGCGTGAGCACGATGGCGTAGAGCAGCTTCTAGATCTGTGGGTAGCGAACCTTTGTCTCCGAGAGTACCTCGCTCATGAAGTAAACTGGCCATTGGATAGGCAAGGAGTTCCCTTCCTCCTGCCTCTCCACTACTACGGCCGCGCTGACCACCTGGGTGGTTGCGCGCGACATAGAGGAGAAGAGACTCGGCTGGATCGGGTGGTACGACGGGTTTAGGAGGTACAAGAATCAGAGGGGAGGTCAGCATACCTTTGAGTTTAGCGAGGGCCTTCTCGGTCTCGACGGTCCATGCGAAGTGCTCGGATTTCTTCGGGAGTCAGTATAGTGGTAGGGCCTTCTCTCCTAGCACAAGATGAAGCGACTGAGGGCCGCGAGGCAGCCCGTGATCTTATGTACGCCCTTCAGGTCTTGAATCGGCCCCATCTTGGTGATTGCCGTGACTTTCTCGGAGTTGGCCTCGATACCGCGCTGAGAGACGATGTATCCTAAGAGCATGCCTCGAGGCACGCCAAAGACACATTTCTCAGGGCTGAGCTTGATGTTCTTGGCTCGAAGGCATCGGATTTGACTACGATGTCGTCAACCTAGGCCTCGACTGTCGTCCCTATATGTTCACCAAAAACATGAAGCATGCATCACTGGTATGTTGCCCCGGCGTTTCGAAGGCCGAAGGGCATGGTAACGTAACAATACATGCTAAAAGGGGTGATAAAGGAAGTCGCGAGCTGGTCAGACTCCTTCATCTTGATTTGATGGTAACCGGAATAAGCATCAAGAAAAGAGAGGGTCTCACATCCCACAGTCGAATCAATAATTTGATCAATACATGGTAAAGGAAATGGAACTTAAGGACATGCTTTATTCAAACTAGTACAATCGACACACATCCTCATTTTTCCATTCTTTTTCTTAACTAATACAGGGTTAGCTAACCACTCAGGATGATGAATCTCCTTGATGAAACTGGCCGCCAAAAGCTTGTGAACCTCCTCGCTGATGATCTTGCACTTCTCCTCCTTGAAGCGGCGCAAGCATTGCTTCACCAGTCTGGACCCGGCCCGGATCTCCAAGGCATGCTCGGTGACTTTCCTCGGTATACCTGGCATGTCCGAATGACTCCACGCAAACATGTCGGCGTTTGTGCAGAGAAAGTCGACGAGCACTACTTCCTATTTGCTGTTGAGGGTGGCACTGATCGTCAGCGCCTTCTCGCCGGAGCTGCTCGAGTCGAGGGGGGCCTTCTTGGTGTCTTCCGTGGGCTCAAAGTTTCCTGCGTGGTGCTTGGGCTCGGGGGTCTCTGCGGCGAGGCCCTCGAGTGTCAAGGCCAGCCTGGTGGACTCCTCGACGGCCTCTCCATTCTCGATGCATTCGACGTCACAGTTGTATGCGTGCTCATAGGAGGAGTTAATGGTGATGACGCCCTTGGGTCCTGACATCTTGAGCTTGAGATACGTGTAGCTGGAGATCGCCATGAACTGTCCGTATTCGGGTCGACCGATGATGGCGTGGTACGTGTCATGGAACCCGACTACTTCGAAGGTGAGGATCTCCTTCCTGAAGTTTGAGGGAGTGCCGAAGCAGACGGGGAGGTCGATGCGACCGACGGGCAGGGCCTTCTTCCCTGGCACAACTCCATGGAAACCCCCGGCGCTGGGCTAAAGCTGTGACTTCTTGACCCCCAGGAGGTCAAGGGTCTCGAGGTAGATGATGTTGTGGCTGCAGCTCCTGTCCATGAGTACCTTGGAGAGGTGGGTGTTGACGATGAGCGGGTAGGCTCCGGGGTTGACGACGCGATCCGGATGGTCATCGTGGTCGAACGTGATGGGCGCATCGGACCAGTCGAGGTACTGGGGTGTAGCGACTCGGATGGAGAAAACCTCTTGACGCTCCCTTTTGCGTTGTCGAGGCGTGAGCTGGGTCAAGGGGCTGCCATAGATTATGCAGCAGTCAAAGACCTCAGGGAACTTATCGTCCTACTTGTCGCTGCCCTTGTCTCCGCATTTGTCCTTCTTCTGATCGTCCTTCATGATACCCAAACTCTCATAGTAGTTCCTGAGCATGCGGCAGTCCTCGAGGTTATGGTTAGCCCCTCCCTTATGATAAGGGCAGGGCTCCTTCAGCATCTTGTAGAAGATGGCCCCCTCGGGGGGACCACGAGGCTTCTTGCGCTCGACTGTAGTGACGAGATCGTCGTTCACAGCCTCGCGCTTGCCCTGATGGGTCTTCTTCTTCTTGTTGTTGCCCTTCTTGGAGCTCTTGTTTATGCAATCGCCGTCGGGCGCCTACGCCTTCCCCTTGTCCTTCTCATTGCCAAAAAAGGCCCCGACCGCCTCCTCGTCGGCTACGTAGTTGGCGACGGCATCCATCAGCTCGTCGACGGTCTTGGGGCGATTGTGCCCTAACTCCCGAACTAACTCCTTGCAGGTGGTGCCCAAGACAAACGCCAGGATGACGTCATGGTCAGGAATGTGCAGAAGCTCGGTGCGCTGCTTGAAGAAGTGTCGGGCAAAGTCACAGAGGGAACCCCGGGCTGCTGCTTGCAGTTACAGAGGTCCCAGGAGTTGCCAGGGCGTACGTAGGTCCCCTTGAAGTTTCCCTCGAAGACCTGAACCAGGTCGGCCCAGTTATGGATCTGACCGGGGGGTGCTCCTTGATCCACCTTCGAACGGTGTCAGAGAGGACCAGGGGGAGTTGGTGGATGATGGCACGGTCGCCGCGTGCCCTGCCCAGCTGCCAGGCTAGCTGGAAGTCGGCCAGCCAGAGCTCTGGCTTGGTTTCGCTGTTGTATTTGACGACGCTCATGGGGGGTCGAAAGGGGCTCGGCAGCGACGTGCTGCGGATCACCCTGCTGAAGACTCGAGGGCTCGGTGGCTCGGGGGCTCGGTGGTCCTCGTCGTTGTCGTAGCGTCCCCCTCGATGAACGTTGTAGCCTCGATCCTCCGTGTAACATCCCAGATGTTAATACGCAATTAAAATATTAATCAAGTACATTATCGAGCATAATCATTGAGCATCATGGCATAAATGCATTCATGTTTTTAAGAATATCTTTTTTGTGGTGTTTGTTTAATACATGAAATACTGATGCTTAAGGTGTTTGTTTAATTTTAAATCCTTCGATTTAAAATATCTCTTTTATCCCCTTTCTACATTTCAAAATCTACAAGGAATTTTAAGATACTCTAAATATATGATTTGTAGATCTTGACAACAGCTACAATAATAGTATTCAAATTTTTTCAAGTTTCTAAAAAGAATTTCAAATTAATTTGAAAATACAATTTTCCAGCATTTGTCCCATTTTGATTTTAAACCCATGATTAAAAAATTATGCATATTTTGAGAAAACTTTGTATATGAAAAATGTTTGGTTTGAAAAGATGAACATTCCATAGATTTGAAGATTTTTAAGTTTTATTGAAAAATCAAAAGTAATTTCAAATATTTGTTTCTATGGTTTTGCTCCCCTTTTTAATTTGAATTCATATTTCAAAATCTATGCAGAATTTGAAAATTTTTCTTAAATGAAAAATGTAGCTCTTGAAAAGTTATGCAAATGATATTTTTGGAGATTTTCAAGTTCTCAAATAATTTTTGAAGTAATTTGCATAATTCCGAGGTGACATCAACTGCGACAGTGCCGCTGACGTCATCATCGTCCCCTCACCTCACCGCTCACTGGCATCAAGGTGGCCGCCGTGCGTCGTTTCGTGTCTACGTGCCGATGGAGCACCTGGACGCCTTCGCGAACCCGCTGGCCACCTCACCGTCCTTCTCCCCTTCTATTTAAGCTGGCGAGGCCGTCGTGTTCTTCTCTTCCTCCTCTGCTCGCCGTCACCATCGTCCTTCACTCGCCGGCCGAATTCACCATCGTTTGTCCATCTTCTTTTGCTCCATCTCGGCCATAGCTTTGCCTCGATCTTGCGTGTCGTTTGAACTCGGTTGAGCTCGCTCGCATCACCTGTGCCGGCCAGACGTCGCCGTCTTCCCCAAGTTCGGCAACGTCGCCGCCGCTAGCATCGTCGCCGTCTAGCTGACGCTCTGTTCATCCCTGTGTTGGGAATATGCCTTAGAGCTAATCATGTAGATGATGATATTCTGATTGTATCCATGATTAATAAAGTATTCATTGAATATCTATTATAGACAACTTGTATTGATTGGCAATTATGTGAATTGTTTGTGGAACTCAATTACTTGAATGGTTATTCTAAAGTTGTCCCTGGTTGGTGTTCTTATGAGAACGCACTTGAATATTAAACCAGCACATGTATTAGTTGATGGCTATATTTCACAAGTCATGGACATGAAGATGTCAAACTAATAATGTGGGCACATGTGAGATATGTAGGCTGGACTGACCCGACATGAGAAAGTCTCTATTCATGTCATGTATGTTATGTCCTTAGACCTAAGATTGTGGTATGTACTCAAGATATGAAACGACCAACTTAGGGACTATCAAACGTTGCTCCATAACTAGGTAGTTATAAAGGTGGTCTTCGGGTGGTCGGGAAGCATGCTTTAAGACATAGACAATCAAGATGGAATTTTCCCTCTCTACGTGAGAGAGATATCACTGGATCACTCAAGTGATTGGATCAACAAATGCATGGCCGTGCTTGGGTTAAGTGTTAACCCATGAGTTGAACCATATATCGAGTGGCAAAGGGAATAACTTGTATGTGGTCGTAGTGGTTCGTCTGATATGATCTTTGCGTGCACATAGGAGTTGTCACGCCTTGCTAGAGGCCGCTGTCAACTATTGGGTGAGTAGAAGTACTCGGCCCATGTCAATGTGTGTGTGAACCCATAGGGTCACACGCTTAACGGGCTGGAAGCCTAATTCGGGTTGGACCCGAATTAGATAAGGTTTAGGGTTACTAATGGGCCTCCAACTCATGAGCTCATTGGGGATGCCAATATAAGCAAGGGGTAGGGGTGCGGTCAGGGTTACACACATGCCTTTGGCAGCTGTTGTTGCCCTCCCCACACTCGTGCCTTCTGCTCCTCGCTGACCTAGCAGTCCGGAGGCGCATCGCTTCTTCCCTGCACGTGTGGGATTCCTCGGAGGTGCTGCATCTGGAGCACTGGGATGAACCGCGCGAGGGGATTGAGGTGACGGACGACCATGCAACTACATTGCCTACTGCGACGCGTACAACTACATCGAGTCATCTTCCGCTGCACTTGCGCATCTAGTGGTAATCCCGTAACCTGTAACTAGCAGTAGATCCTGGTTTATGAGGTCAAAAATTTTATTTTTTGGCTAGCGTAGCAACCTCATAACCCTTTACCCCGACCTCTTCCTGCTCGAGAACAAGAGTCGTGGTGAGCTCCTGCACGTGCTAGTACTCTCGGTTTGGGTTTTACTGCACCATAGGCGTCGTCCCGCATCACCGCCGTCAAGCTCCTCTGTTTTTCCCGCCGCCGTGCGTGGCCAGGTCGCTCGGGCCCGTGTTTTTCTCCTTTAGTTGTTCCTTCGTGCTCGATAGGTCGTGTAGGATCTTGTGCTCGCTCACTATCGCCGGAGAAGCTCCGGTGAGCTGCGTTGCCGCTGTCGTGATCCGCTGGGCCGCCATGGCCGCCGGCAAGGCCGCAGCTCCCACCCCGCTGCCACGTCCTGCCCACCATTCGATCCGCCGTGCTGCATAGGTCGCGTAGGGTCAACCTCCGTGGCTGGAGACCTTGCCGTCGGCGAGCAATCGCCGGTCAACCGCCTTCGCCGCCGTGGTTGACGCGGAAAAAGGAATTTCCTTTTTCTTTTCTATTTTCAGAAAATTATTTAAATGTTGTTTTATTCCAAAAATCATAGTAAATCATATACTATTCCAAAAATTCTAAAAATTTATGTGTGTGCTCCTTATGATGTCCTCTACCTAGGAAAAATATGAAATATCAAATTTAAGTACTTTTTGCATAAGTAAAAATTAGCTCTTTTAATTAAAAATGCATCTTCTTTGATTTTAATAAATAAAATAATTGGATTTTATTTCTGAAATTTGTTTTGCCATCTAATTAGACTAAGATATTTTCAAAATAAAATTTTAAGCTCATTTAGACAATTAGCTTTATTTTATGCTTTTTAATTAAGTAATCATGCTTAATCATTATAGGATTTGTTTGACTTTAGGATTGATTGATGACCTTTGTTCATTAACCTTAATGACCTTTGACACTTTAATTAATTGTTTGTGCTTATCTTAATCATATCATTAGGGTTTAATCAACGCTATTTCATGTGTTTAATGAACTTCTTTAATGAAGTAGTTAACCATAATGAACTTAGTAAGTTTTGTTGGCTTACAACTTTATCGTGAAGAAAAGTTATACTCAAGTCCTTAATCTAGTTATGCATTCATCAAGCATCATGTTTACTATTCAATCATGTTGAAACATATTATATTATCGTGTAGATTCCGTTAACGAAGAGTTAAACGTTGTCGAACCAGACCCCAAGGAAGAGTTGAATCAGGAATCAGGTGTTGATCCAGAGTCCGAGATCGTCTACCTCGAACACCAAGGCAAGCCCCGGATGCATTTAAACCCTTCCTTGATTTTATAAAAGTTTTATCACTTTAGTTATAAAATGTTACATTAAGTAATAGGAGTTGAGTGATAACCCACCAATTGCATTACTTGTCTTACTTCCATATTCCTTGTACCTGTTTATTTGGAAAATGCGTAGTAATACTTAGCCCTGCTTAATTAGATAGGTTTTCAAAAGCAAAAGAATGAAAAAGATGAGATTGGCTTCGCATGTTGGAATCTTGATGATAGTTAATAAACCCAGTCCGGACAGGTAACTTGCATTGAGAAAGGAGTCCCTCTGTACTGTTTCCATCTGTTGATGCCCTAGGTCCCATTCGTTGGTGAACTGGTGATATCGAGACTAGATAGCCACCCACACATGGTGTGTTATACTTGTGGGGTTGAGAGTCCCATGTATATTGATATACTTAGGAATTTGAGTTTCCTGTATATCATGTGGTTGATATATGGCTGCAGTTGTTATCCCGGTATATCGTGTCATCTGATATTCTTAGCAGTTAGAGTCTCCTTTATATCAGTGACCTAGGTCCCAGCTGGGTATAAAAAAATAGATTCGAATCGTCGTTGCTTCTCGGAGAAGAAGACTCGATCGATGTTCATCATTGTAGTAACAACTTGAATGTGGTTAAGGTTTATGAATGGAGTTGGTTGATAATCTTGAGCTAGAGCAAGATAACTTTACTTTCTGCTGAGCTTTTCTGCAAAAATTCTTATCACTTGCAAGCCTTACCTTGTCCCCCTAGCCTGCATTTCCTGAGTCTTCATCCCTCTTTTTTGTCGGGTCAGTCTTGTTGAGTACTTTTGTACTCAGGGTTTGTTGAACCCCTGTTGCAGGTGCTAATTGGTGTTCAAACCAAGTTCATATCAGTGGGCTCGTTGTGATTTGGTTGTCCTCTCCCGACTTAGGTGCTCTACCTAAGTTGTCTTCTGTAGTTCTACTCTGCTTCTGCAATTGAAGTTAAGTCTGTAAAAGTTAACTTATACATATTTTGTAAATTTTATGTTATTATTATTCTTCCGCACTCTGATGTCTATTTTGTAACCAATGTTATAATGTTGGAGCTACTCCTTTGTTGATCCTGGTATGAGTATAAAATGTGGTTTAATCAGGGTCCTTTCAGGGCATCCGACAGGGCTTTCTAGGTTGTATGGAACACATGCATGACTGTCAGAGGTCTTCGGGATAATGATAGGTGTGTGTGGGCCATATAATTTAGGAGGTTCTGCCACACTCCGCATCCCCACTCTTGCGCCGTCGGTTCTCGATGATGTCGTGGCACGCGTCTTGAGGGTCGTGGTTCTCGATGATGCAATCTCGGATGGAGGCCGCCTTCTTTGCTCGTGGTGCCACCACCTGGTGAACCAAGGCCTCCCTCTCATCATAGGAGGGCTCGACAGGTTGCTCCGAGGCCTCCCCTCAACGTCTTGAAACTGAGCTTTCGGCTTGCTGTGCGGCTGCGACTTTGAGGAGGCCTTGCACCTTGTCCCGTATCCATCGAGCTTGAGTGTTTGACGGCGCGGGCATGTTACGAAGTGGCATGGTCACCGCTACGATGTTTTGGCTGGCTCAGGGGAAGCGGTTAACGACAGGGCGCTCGGGCACCCCGTCCTCGATGATCTGCTGGTTGACTTCTCGAGCCCTACCCCGAGCCCCCGCTCCGCGCGGGAGCCCGTGGCCCTGCCTGAGGGTCTGCTCGAGTTGACATAGGTGCTCATGGTCCTCGTCGAGCTTGGCCTTCATCTCCCGAACTTGCGCAAGCTACGCAGCCTGGTCATCCTGGGGAAGACGTGGGCCGACAGGATGCGGTGGTGGCTTCTCTCGATCTGGGGTCGCACGACCGTCCTCCGTCGTCGTGATCACAGCTGCAGCCGGGTCGACAGTGTCCATACTTGACGCGACGGCCCCATCCTGGATGTGGAAGCATTCCCGCGTGGGGTCGTAGCTATTGGAGTCGAAGTCGGGGTTGCCGGAGTAGAAGATGGGAAACTGCCCACGCCGCTCCTCCAGCTGAAGTCACATCATGCCGAGGGTGTACTGCCTTGGGCTTGGCGCACGCGAGAAGCCAAGGTCCTCGGAGGCGGCAAGATCATTGCCAGGTCTATGGTAGCGCGCAAGAGAGCCCCCGGGCGGTCCTCCTGCATGCTCATACTGGAGCATATTGCGATGGAGTATGTCTTCGTGGCGTTGTCTAGACCGAATGGGAATTGACGGCGAGCCCCAAACAGTCTGTGCGGTAGCAGATTGGGCAGTGGCGGGGCTGCGCCTGTTGGGGTAACCTCGCCGAGCTCCCCTGACGAACACGTTGCGAAGGTGAAGTCGGGGTCTCCGTAGAGCCCTGCCAGCTTGTTCTCCGCTCCAAGGCGTGGGTCAGACAGGTCCCCAACCAGGGGCCCTGCGCTGCCCGCTGGGGACGGAGGAAACACGGAAGACGTTGACCCAGACGCGGGCTGATGATGACGGTGGCGCCAGTTGCGCCTCGTTCTAGGCACGGAGGCGTGGTGGCGAGACCGGCACGCGGCCCCTCCTGAGCATGGGGGCTCGCTGCGGCCTTCGCTCGGGTCTCCGACCGAAAGCAGGACCATGTCATAGCCGCGACCGAGTGACATGAACTCCAGACTCCCAAACCAGATCACCGTAGCTCGTGAAAGCGGCGAAGCTGAGTCTTCCATCTGGAAAAATGGCGAGAAATCGTCAGTAACACGCAGCACCCGTACCTGGCGTGCCAACTGTCAGTGTTTCGACCCCAGGGCCCGAGAGCCAATGAGTAAATTTGTATTGCGTGCTCCCTAATCCGGATGGTGATGCAAAAAGAACACACGAGGTTTATCCTAGTTTGGGCAATAGAAGGCCCTACGTCCAGCGGGGGGGAGACTTTGTATTATCTAGCACCGAAGTGCTTGTACAGGGGTGAATCTTGTACAGGGGTGAATACAAGCGAGTGAGTAGAGCTAGGACTTGAGCGTTTCGAGCTCTGGTAGCTCTTTGCTATGGGTGTGCTATTGTTGTCCTCTATCCTAGGCCCTGGCGTCTCCTTTTATAAGCGAAGGAGAGGCACAAGGGTACATGGATCCTAGGGCTGTTGTAGTTACTGACGTCAAGGAGATGATGCCGATCATATCGCAGTGACTGTAGAAGCGTGCGCCGGGCGTGGCGAGCCCTGTAGCGACGTGTTTGGAGGTGATGGACGTCCTTCCCACGTGTGTGATGACGTTGTTGATGGCTCGTGAAAGACTAGTGCCCATGCGCGGGCGTGCGCACTCCTGGAGTCGTCCCGTCAGGGAGTGGTTGGAGCGCTGGCCGGTGGTGTGGAGGACCTCCTCGAGGGGGCGGTCGAGGAAAGTCGAGACCCGAGTGAATAAGACCAAGCCCCGGAAAATATGGGATCTGCGTTGATAAATGTGTCTCGGGGTGCCGAACGGGGCACAGTGCGTGGCATGGCGATACAGTGCGGTACGATCCACTGGTTTCTGGGGTATGGGCAGTAAAAGGGGGATTTGACCAGTGTACTGCCCACTGTTACCGCGGCTGTAGCCATGAGGTTAGGCGGGGGCAGGTAAAACACATTAAATGCTCTGAGCGCCGTATAGGAAGTAGGTGGGTCGAGGGGATGCGTGGCACTCGACGGGCGTTCGTTGGCCCGGGGGAGTTCTGTCACTCGAGGGGGTGGTCGTCCCCTCGAGTAGACTGCCTCGAGTTGAGAGGGTCCCGTCGAGAGTACGGCAGCCTAGGCTGTCGAGACCCGTTCGTGGGCCGGCCCGACGTAGTTTGATTCTTGGACCCGATAACTTACGTACCTTGGGCCGGGGAATAATGACGGCATATTTAGTTGTTGATGCCGGTATTGATTTGCTTAGTCAAGGGTTAAGGGTACCCCTTATTTGGGTACCTGACACGTTGTGAGAGCAAGATAAAATCCTTTGAAAATAATTGTGAAAATGCTAACACACAAGCACATGGTGATGTACGTTTAGTGTGTTGGCACATTTGCAAAGGTGGTGGAGATTGCAGGGTAGAGATGGGTTTGGGTACCGCTCTGCCTCCCTCCGAACTTGCGAGACGGAATTCGGCTCTTTAAGGAAAAATGAAATGGCTTTTTTCTATTGCACCTCTAACTCGCATATGCTTGATAGAGATCATTCGATAGTGTGAGGGAGCGATTCTAGTATGATTGCATTGAGAGATTGTATCATGTGGCTCTAGGTGTTCGTGTTGCAAGCTCCTGGGCTTGTTACTCTTGGAGGTTGCCACCTCCTAGATGGCTTGGTGGCAGGGGACTTCGTGAGGCATGCAAAGGAGATTGTGTGGTGCTCCGAAGGAGGATTTGTGAGAGGTTTTGTACTCACCTCGTGGGGATCGTGAAGAGTAGCTCTGTTGGATTGCTCGTGTCATTGAGTTACCACACTTGTGCGTGTGGGTTCGCTTGCGATGCCTTTGTGGAGGCATGCCTTGAGGGGCTTGGATTGAGGCCCAAATACCAGAGGAACCACCCTAGGTGTTGGTCGACACAAGAAGAGGTAGCTTGGTGGCAACCAAGTGAACCTCATAAAAAATTGTCGTGTCATCTTGTGTCCGCTTCGCAGTGGTTTGCAATCTTCTACATAATCATTGTTCTTACATTCATATTTATATTGCTTGTGGTGTTGCTCTAGTGATTAGTTTGCTTATGTCGCTTGCTAATCATCTTCTTGCTTGCGTAGGTAGAAGTAGAGTTTCTTACTTTGCTTATCTTGTGTAGTTAAGTAAAGTTGAGCACTTGGGTTCAGCTTGTGTAGCCTTGTCCTTGAGCATCTAGTGAGCTTAGGTTGACTTTGTGCTTTTGCTCATTAAAATTATGTAGGTGCTTCCTTGTTTGCTAAAGTACTAGTTGCTTAGATTTGTGTGACCTTGCAAGCTAGAATTATCTAGAAGAGCACTAGCAGATTGACACATTGCTTTCTTGTTTAGGATCTTTTACATGGTGCATGTAGAGTCATATTTTAGAGGGGTGAAGTCTTGGCTAGACTGTTTAGTTTATTTTCGCACTTGTTTTGGTTAGCCGGTGCGATAATTTTTAGAAAGGACTACTCATCCCTCTCTAGTCCGCCATCTCGACCTTATAATAGACTATAAAATCTGATAACCTCGGCGCAGTGGATTAGCAGGCTGCAAGGATCCACATATTCCCATTCCCATGGAACTTCCATAGGTTGAGAAATTCCGAACAAATATGCTGTTGTTCCACGTAACCTAGCCAAAAACTACTATTTCTTGAAGTGACAAACTATAAACTTAGGAGGTAAACGCCAAGCTTCATGAAGGGACTAATGTTTTCAATAAAGATGCTTAAGCTAGGGTTCACAAGATGATGACCATGGTAAAGATGTGATAACCAAATGGTGTAAGTGTTCAGCATGGATGGAAATGGAGACAAGCCCGAAGGCAAAGATGTGTGCTATGTAATGTCTGGACCAATTTAAAATCTGGCCTATGTCCATGTTGACGAGTTATTGTGAAGGGTTTAGTCTCACCTTGATTGTTTATGGTGGGTTAGATCAACATATAAGGCTTCTAGTGGATCTAATCCGTTCAGACTTTGGGGCTGACTTGAGAGCTAACAATACATATGTGGTGGGTGGAGTGGCATGACAAGGAAACAAGAGAAAACCTTTGCAATTTTTTTTAAATGCTAACTTAGTGCTAAAGGTGTGGTTGTCCCATGGGAAAACAATTTGGAGTTTGTCATTTTGAAAAAAAACCAATCTGGTGCTCACTGGAACCCTCTAAGCACTTAGTTAATTTTCCCCTTTTTAAATGTGCTAACTCCTCAAGTGTTTTGACAATTTGCACACATGAGTTGGCCTTTCACAAACATTCTTCAAGGGTTTTTTTTCCTCTCAATGCATATGCAAATAAAACTCATACTTAGTGGCACTAGAACCCAGTGGCATTTAAGTCTTTAAGGGTTTGCGACTAATAAAGAATTATACTAAGCAAGTCCCTTGTCAGACTAAATTACGGTCAACTAATAACATCTTTAATTATAATATTCACATCAATGAGAAATATTACCCACCGATTAAAAAAATAAAAAAATAGCGTCCATATTTCTATTTCTAAATATCTTTACTTTAGAAATTTAACGATAATTATTTTTGGGAGGAGGGAGTATCCATCCAGTGTAGTTTAGAATAACTCATATAAAACAAAAATAAAAGAGGAACAGCAAGCCAAGTGGCGTTTTTTTAGAGGGAAATGAAATGGGTACCCAAATGAAATCCAAGTGGCGCTGGACTGGAAAGAAATGGAACCATCTAGAGCCTTTTGGAAGCAGCATCACTCCTCGCGCGATCCCGCAACTTGACGAGTTTGCCCCCGTCGCCCTCGATCCTCTCCTCTCCTCTGCCGGTCGCCGCTTCGTCTTCTTATACCCTCCTGCTGACTGCATCCTCTCCCCCATCGGCGGTCTTCCCCAAGTCGTCTCTGAACCCTAATCCCCAAATCCCCAACGCGGACCACACGACGCGCACCTGCTGCGTTCAAGAGGAGGAAGCATGAGGTACAGCTCGTTGCGATCTCTCCGTAGTTCCTGGATTCAGAGACGTGGTGTGATGATTATATTGATTTTGGTGCTCTTCTGATTGCGCGGTGCGTGTGGGGCGTGTGATTGATTGTGTGTGAATTACATGGCGCTATTATGCTCATAGGTTCTCAGCGGGCAGCATGTTCTAGTTTGTTGGGTGAAATTGACTTGGAGACACGGATGCGCCTGAGGAATCTGTTACTGACTTGTTTGGCGTGGTTTCTAGGAAATCTGAAACTATCAGTCTTCTGATTGATGTAGCCATGCTCTTGATGCTTCCCGTAATCATACATCTAGCGTTTATGTTTGTGCTTATTACTGCTTCCTTAAGAAATATGAGATGATTGTGTCAAACGGTCAGTAATAAAACCTGCAAGTTGCTGGTATTGGGAGATTCGAATATTCTGTTGTAGGATCTCTTGGTTATGCAGTACCTGCTTAGAGGATGACATATACATGTTGACTTCTGATCATGGTTTTTGAGGACTTTCATTTTTATGGGCCCAATTTTGCTTTGCAGTCGCCACCCAAGCACTAAGTGGGCACAGAGGTCCGACAGGGTGTTCTTGACGATCGAGCTGCCCGACGCCAAGGATGTGAAGCTGAACTTGAAGCCTGAAGGCCATTTCAACTTCTCAGCCAAGGGCTCAGATGACTTGCCCTATGAGTTGGACCTTGAGCTGTTTGATGCTGTGAATGTGGAGGTTGATTTTCTATTTGACACATGCTTTCCCTTATGTAGTATTTCAGGTTCTAGTAATAAATATATCAGTCTTGCTGTTTGCAGGAGAGCAAAGAAGCTGTTGCTCCAAGGACCATATGCTACCTGATCAAGAAAGCTGAGAGCAAGTGGTGGCCAAGGCTGCTGAAAAAGGAGGGCAAGCCACCTGTGTTCTTGAAGGTTGACTGGGACAAATGGCAGGATGAGGATGATGAGGATGTTGGATGTTAGTATTTTCAGTTTTGGTTGATTCTGTTCCTGTTTCCTTGCTACTGTTTAGTTTAGCTTGAACTGACATATGTTGTTCATATTACAGTTAACGACTTCAGTGATATGGACTTCTCGGTAAGTGTCTTGTGAACACTTTCTTTGATTAAGATGTGAACAAAGCTTCATGGTACTTTGCCATTGTAGAAACTGGACATGGGAGGTGCTGATGATGATGATATCGAGGACGATGAAGACGATGTAGTTGAAAGTGCTAACAAAGGTAGACCATTCTAGTTGTCATCCCAATTATTTATTTATTTATTTATTACTTCAGGGTAGCTGTTCCTGGATTTAGCAGTAGATTCACACTGCCATGGGGGTCCTGACGTTCTACTACTTTTATTTGGGTGATTTGGATAGTGGAATCATCTTGTTGATGCTCAGTTTGTCTCCAGAATTTATTTCTGACTCTGTATTGACATACAGAGTAGTAGCCTAGAAGGCCTTGCAACATCAGTAACATCAGTATAAATAGTTCATGACTCTTTTTAAGTGATATCAGCAGTAGCATACAATTGCTCAATACCTCACATACTACCCGGTCGGTAAACAAGGACCAAATCTATAATTTCAATTTGTTTGGTTCTTTACTACATCTTGATGTTTGGCTGCTATAAATTTTGACAACGATATCCTTAAATGTTCTGTTGTCTGTTGTGGACACCACATTTCAAATTGCTAGACCCAGTCATTTGCTGCGTGTTGATTCTTAGGCAAGACTGTGCCAGTCTTGTGTGTTGATTTCTGCACAGTATGTATGGTCCAAGTCAGGGTCTAAGTTGTCTTGAGTGTTGATTTCCATACCAAAGTGATGTAGGGAGTCATCATATTAGAAGTCCAAATGGTTTTGTTCTTGAAGACCATTTCAGCATTGAGCTGCTTCTTTTTTTTGGCGTTTAGAAGACATTCTACGCCGGAACTAATCCTTTGTGGATAAAATGCAGATGAAGAAGGTGCTAAGGCAGAGGAGAGCAAGGGGGAGGAGGAAGCGGCTCCCGCAGCAGCAGCCACAAAGGAAGTGAAGCCATGAAGAAGCATTTGAGTTTTGCTTCAAACCATAGTTGTCGACGGTATCTAGCTAGGCTAGATGTTCCCGTAGCTATTTGGTGTAAAATCTGGAGGATGAATCACTCAGTGCCTATGAAGTAAAGAATACAAAACAGTTTGTGCTGTCTTAGGTTTTGGCTGAACCTTGTGGATTGCTGATATGATATTTGGTCAGAGCTTTACTTGCATCCATCATGGAAGGTTACTCTTGATGCGATTTACACTGTACCGTCGTGTGATGCTGCTTGTGTGGATCATAATAATAGGTGTACTGCCGCTCGTCAGAAATCAGAACATGTGATACTGCTTGAACAGGTGTGACGCTGCTAGTGTAATAATCAGAATAGAAGAACAGTCACCCGTCTCTCCGTAAACTGATGCAAGTTGTCAAAGTTCCATATCATTATCGCCTTGGACTCATCTTTTGCTAGTAATAGTTAGCTAGCTAATAACACATGTATTGGTTACCTATTAACTGTTATTATCTAATTTGATCCAGCTAGTAATTGTCTGCACTGTTAACAGTTATTATCTAATTTGATCCACCTAGTAGGCGCCAATTTTTTTTAAGAAATTAATGTATTTTTTTGTAGTAAAACATATACAAAAATACAAATTAAATTGAAAATAATTGACATCTAAAAAAAATGATACGTGCATTCTTATCGAGACGGACACGGTGGAGGAAGTATGTCTAACAATATCTTATCGAAAAAATCTATACAATATATTTATATCTAATTTCTTCTCCCTATATCTATGTCTAATTTATATAAATCTTATATGCACGTTATTATTATGGCAAAGATAGACGAAAGAGTATATATCTATACATATATCTATATTTGTTTATATCTAATAATTTCTCTATAAACGATATGGATGTTCTTATCGAGGTGAAGGCAGAGGATATGGAGTATCTATCTAAATCAATATCTATAACCAATTTCTCCAAAAAAATAAAAAAAATAATTTATTCACACTAAGAAATAGAGACAGAGACAAAGATATGCTCCCTTTATTTCAAAACAAATGCACATATTACACTTAAGACTTAACCTATAGATATAGATATAGATATAGATATAGATGCTTTATTAATTCTAAAGTAAATGCACATCTCACACTTATAGGACTCAAATCAATTTCAAATTTGAATAGATTTATAGAATATGTATCAACGTTTGTATCTCTAAATGAATCTACTCTAAAAATATATGACGTGTTTACTAATAATGTCTATTTAATATCATAAACATTAGTATATTTTTTATATATTTTTGATCAAACGAAGAATTAATTAATTCTTCAAAGTGAGCACATATATTTTTAGAATAGAGGGGGTAATATTTGACGAGTGATTTGAGTTTCCTTATATATATATATATATATATATAACAATATATATATATAACACTAGAATACGCCGCTGGGAAACAGTTGGCACTGATACCCCCTACTTGGCTATTTGATCGCTGACGTTGGACATGGTTGGCATAATCCATTCCAGGTAGGCCGAGGCAGATCGATCGGCCAAATGGAAAGCTCAAGGCGGATTGTAACTATTTCCAGGTAGGCCAAGGGAAATCGATCGGCTGGTATGCTTGCTGTTTCTTCTGAAATCCAAAGCCCGTCGCCCGTCGGAAAGTTGTGCCGGCAACGACCACTTGTGTGTCCCCTAAAAAAAAAAAAAAAAAAAAAAAAAAAAAAAAAAAAAAAAAAAAACCGACCACTTCTGTGCACCGACCTGTTCGGGCTTTGGTCCACATAGTACTTGTGAAACATTGGGACCAACCGACCAATACTGGAACTGAAATTCCGCAAGAACTCATTTTGAGCGCAGCTTTGTTCTCCAGTTCAAAAAAATAGGAGGTGTTTGATTTGAGAAATATGGTAGTTCACGATCTTCCTATACCTCTTTTCTTCATTTGATTTGTGAAACAGAATAAGTCTATCCAGTACCACCTCATTTCCCACGAGTTAATTAGTCTAAGCAATGAGGAATATAAAATTTTAAAATGAACTCATGATACAAACATTGCTTCGGCAGATTGCAAGGCCAGCCACAACACCATCGGATCTTCAGAAGATACAGAACGCCAGCAACAGAATGTTGTATGGAGATTCATCTGTTGGTAATTGAGTTCTGCTGCAAACACTTCTCCTGTCAAAACACTTCGTGGATACAGCTGATCATGGTCTACTCAATCTTTCCCATTTAATCACTAACAGATCAGAAGATAATAAGCTCGTATCTAGATACCTCAACAAATGTTGATACAGATGCATAGACAACTAAATATGAAGCACAGACAGAGCACGCCTAGAGTGAATACATTATATCTTTCCTTGATATAAATTGACCCTTCTATGCACTGGCTCAGCTGTCAGGTAGTCTCATATTAAGCACTTCTGGCGGTGGCCGAAGAGTGCAAACCATTTCTCTGGTCTTCCCGAAATAAACCTGCCAACAGAATGACATTATGCATGCGGCTAAGGAATTGGCAAGTTGCAAATGATGTCCGCAACTTTGGAAGATCTCATTATTCGCCATAATCATTGTCAATGCAAAAACTGTTACCTGGTCCAGTGAATTTCTCAGCTTCCCTTCCATTTCTTCTATCATTTTCCCCATATTAACAAGGTGTCCATCAGCTACAGCAAGGGTCATACTCATCTGCAAGTAGAAACGGATAGTTGTCACATTAGCTTCTTCCAATTGTCTACGTATCTCGAGAGGGCTTCTAATCAAAGAAGTAATGCCCTACATAATGCTTGTTTAGTTCAGAAATAGATTATCATATGCTAGTTTGGTAGTTCCTAAACAATTGAATGGTTGCTAACTATTTTTGCTTAGCGCATGCTATCTTTTTTCTACTGGCCTTCTAGGCTTTACTAAACTGCAAGTAACTTAGCAGTTCATTCATTTGAACTTTGAAGTATATACATTTCTTTGATAGTTCATAATAGCTAGCTTACAAATTTTAAAAAAAAATCAGTGCGCATTGTTAAATGCACAAAGTCTCAGACCTATTAAATAAACAACAAGAGCAGTGGAAAATAGGGATGCCAGTTAGTTGTGCCCCTAATTAGAAGACACCTTGGTCAAAAGGGTGCCCATGGCATGGAAAACATTTAACACTAGGTGGACTAAGAAGAGAACAAGAGGGAGACAGAACCTGCCGCCTAATCGATCCAGACAAGTTGAAGGTTCCAGACTGCTTGTTGTCTGTTGTCAATGAGAGCATCACAGTGCTGTTCAAGCAGTAATGTGCCGCTCCTTCTTCTTCAGGACCAACCTATCAACATCAAACAAGTGTTTAACTGTTATACCAAAACTAAACAAAACAGAAACAAGGAGACAGGAAATGAGCCAAAATAAACTAGCTATTTGCCAGCAGAGGTTAACATGAGGAAAACAGATAGTCTAATGATTGGTTATTCATAAGCAAGGCTTCCATGAGTTACCTGAATAACATGAATAGCATCCCATGAACCAATCTGCATGTACCCTCTTTTTCCTTGTCCGTCTGAAACAATCAATAAGACATTCAATTAAAAATTAGGTTTAACTGGTCCAATTTAAAAACTATATCACTTCAGGCATTTGCGTAGACCTTTCTTAATTAAGAAGCATGCGATAAACCCATTATCTTCATCCTCCCAAATGTACACAGATGAGATGCCACCTTCATAGTACCTAACAGTTAACGGGAGATCCTTGTTTTATATCCACATGATAGATATCATCAAAAAGAATAAAACTAAGGACCATGCTGATCATAGCCTTCTTTCATATTACATTTACTCAGCACTTCTGCTTTAAGGAGACAGCAACATGTAACACGAATCTTACTGGTCACGGTATACTGAGAAAACTTCATTTGCCTCAACCTCAAGATTCCTCATCTCTTGAGAAGGAACTGTCCCGTCTTCCAAAGGGGGATCATATTTGTTTGACCAAGGAGATCTGCAAATCGACCATACAGTCAGCAAATGACAAAACAACATAGACCCACAAGATTTGAAGTTTGCCCAACTACCCAACTGAATCAGAGTCATCGTTTTTATGTCGATATAAATACTGAATCAGACTCATTAAAGCATCCATGGATCTGGCCCTGAGAACTAATTTTATTGATTGGGAATGCCAGACAGCTTCAGGTCTGAAATAAGGGCTTCCTTCAAAAAGGATTTAAAGTTCTGTCGTGGGGTCATGTTTACTCATTTGATCAGGCACTGCAATGAGCCTTTTTCCAATATGCACTACAAAATAAAGATGATCCAGTCTAACAACTACTGCCCCAACCTTCCAATGCTTATGGAGAACAAGAAACATGAATTAAATGTAAAGGCCCTGTTTGGATCCTTGGAATTGTCATAATTTATGCACATATCAATTAGGCTCATATGGTTGTCTGTGGAATATATTTTTCATACTACCATTGGCCATATGAGGGATCTACTTATGTGTTGCATTTCTACTGTAAGGGAGCGAGCCAAAGGGTATGCAATAGTTGCAGAGTAGAAACATAGCATGGTGATCTTATAGGCTTACATCTGACCTAAGGAAAGTTGTGAAATGTCAAACTCCAAGCCAAATAGCCTGGAAAGTTGTGGAATGTCAAATTTCAAGCCAAATAGCCTACTCTATTAAGTTGGTTCCAGTTCCTCCAAAATAAAAGTATCCAAACGGCCCCTAAATGTAATCATGGGGAGAAATCTTGATTCTGACCTGTAGGAGTCAGCATCACGGTTATATTCGCATAGAATGTATTCCTTCAAGCTCTCCTTATCCATGCAAACCTGAAAAACAACAAACAGTTTGACCCTGTGTTTCATTATAAGATGATGGAAGCACAGAGAGATGAGAGAGAAGCAAAGAGAATTGAAGAATCCAATAGCACGCGACAGGGAGGCATTCATTTGACGGGCAGCATGATCTGGACTCGGTGCCACTGAAACGTGTAAAATGGGACCAGCGCGATGATACCTGACCTCGATTCAGAGTTTCAGACGAACCCATGCGCTGCGCAGTACAGGCGCGAAGGCAAGAAACGCGCATTTCTTGACGAACACAGTGCAAAATTGCATGGGCCAACAAACCCACGCCTGGACGAAGAAAGCAAATGCGTTGGCGCAATTTAATCCCTATCCAAACCGGGACGGGGCGGAGGAGGGATACCTGGAGCGGGAGGTCGACCTGGGACAGGAGGTCGAGGGAGTGGTCGGGGAGGAGGGAGAGCAGCGCGTTGAGCGCCGTCTCCGCGCTCTTGGGCGGCATCCGCCGCATCAGATCCATCGCCGCCTCCATGACAAGGAACGGCTCTCTGCTCGCCCTATATCTTTCTTCCTGCCCAGTGCCCACCACCCTCCTCTCCTAGATCCCTTGTTTCTTCCCTTCTCCTCCTGCTGCTGCTAACGCCGTCGACGTCGACGTCGACGTCGACGTCGTCGTCTTCCTCTCCACTCGCTTCGGTTTCGTTGCTTTCGTCCTAATTCAGTTGGCCGTCCCTCAGCCTGCAGCTCCTGTGGCTCTCCGATGCTCTTTCCATTTCAGTCTCTTTTGTCATCTTTCTTTCTTGGATTGGATCCCTCTCTAATCTCTGTTAGCTGCTGCTCATGCCACCAAACTGCGTTTTTTGACGGTTTAAGATAGGACTACAGGACATTGTAGCCAAGCCGGCCTACCATCAACCATTTGTTTGATTATTTAAAAAAAAAAAACTACAAATTCACGTCAAAAAAAGAGCCCAGATTTGAGCTATATACGTCCTCCTCACTTAAACTTATCAGCCTAGCTTATAAGACTTTTTCTTTCACAGTAAAACAACATCAATCAGCTTATCAGCCGCAAAAAAATCATGGAGTACTTCTCTCTCACAATAAAACAATGTCAATCAGCTTAGCAGCCGTAAAAACCATACGGTACTTCAATAATATCATAGAAATAATGAGACAATGTAATAGGCTGGACAACATAAGTGACACATAGCTTTATTGTGGTACTCTCCTGTCATTTGATTTGATGTAAAACTCTTCAGAGTACATACGTGTTATTACACTACAGCACTTCTCCCATTTGATTTGCTGCCCGTGGGAACAAGAAAGATCCGGCTCAGCAATCCCGATGATGCAGGAGTACTAACAGATAGCATCAACAACCACATGACACCAACCAACGCAAAATAAATAAGCTTTGCCATCGTCTCGTAGCAAACGATAGTCACCACAAATGGATGGAATGCCCTGGAAGCAACGAAAGGATGGATGGCCACTTGGTTGACAAATGATTCTGGCCCGAAGTAACGTGCATTTGCTTTTAACATAAGGAACACTGCTTAAATGCGAATGCAAGTAACCTAAATAATCCAGCTGGACATATAGAACTCACATCAAATATTTCTTATATAGCTTGTCTTATCTATACTAAAAAAAACATACAGGGCTTTGCCACCCCCCTCTTTGTACGGGATGTTTAACACAGTTTTGGTACACCAGCATGTGAGGACATCAAATAATTCCTAGACTAATTTACAAAGGATTCAGAAAACAAAATACACTTGCACTATTTCGAAATGCACGTGACAATACCCAAAATGTGGGGCTCCATATGTTTTAGCCTGTATATGTTTTACATTCTACAATTGCTGATGACTGGAACAGCTAATAGGCAGAGCCTCAAAATGGTGAAATCCACTCATTTTCTGATAGTTTCCATCTCCACATGTTAACTGATCCAATTCTGCCATCAAACTGTTTACATCATAAACCTGCCAAGCTTAAGAACCGAAGACCGGCATAAAGAGATTGCGTTCTACAATAGCAAAGTGTTTATGGAAAAAACAAATATATGGCTCCAGAGTGAAATAAAATAGTAAAATTATCTGAGCATACATGTATGCTTCTGGTTGTGGCAGAATTTGCAATAAGAAGCACAATTCTTCAACAGTTCCATCGGTTCTCTTCAAAGTATTGGTGTAACAATTCAAAACAGACGCTCTACTTGAGATTATCAGCAAGCTTCGTTTTCACTTTTGATATACGCTCCTCATAAGAAGCTGAAATAAAAATCAGGAAACTTGTTTAAGATGTACAAGAGAAAATGTATTGTATTGGAAGACTAAGAATTGCATTGCATTGGAAACTAAGCATCAGGAAACTAAGCATTGCATTGGAAGACTGAAAATGTATTGTAGTGTCCACACACACAATGGGCTAAATTTATGGTTTAGTATTGGCCACCAACAGTCAAATATACTGTCAGAATATTCAAGAGATGCTGGAAACTGATGTCCCACATAAAGCATTGATTTCTCCATATAGAAACATAATGACAGGAGAAATATTCTGCAAGTTCAGCCCATGAAAAGATCACAAACTTACGCTCTGTTTGTCGTGACAGGAGAGGAATATGGTTTCTCTTCTTCTGAAGCGTTTCTGATGAATTTGGTTCTGCAGTGGCATCTCACTTTTAGATTTTTAGGGTATCAAATAAAACAAAGAAAATATTTGATTCTACGTACCTGGAAAAAGTAAACAGGATGACGCTGTGTGAAATATTTCAGCTTGGAGCATATGGTGATGATATTCATCATTTAAGTGCTCAGCCAGAGACCGGCTGGCATCTGAAGTAAAATGATAATAGTCCATCACAATTGATACCCACACAAAAGACAATAATACAGTGAACAAATACTGGAGAAAATACAGTAGAGAGCCTAGCTTTATACACAAAAGAGAACTGAACTGAGAATACCTTTTTTTTAAAAAAAAAAGTACTTGCTTAAATTTGTTGAAAATATCATGCCATGGTTCAAAGTTTTCTGATACAAATATGTTCTGTTGATCTCATTTAAAGCATAAGCAGAAAAAAGAAATGGAAACCTAACATTTTCAATTACTTACGTAGATCAAGAACTGGAAATAAATAAATTATATGTATTTATTTTTTCTTGAATATGCAGGAGCTGCATACCATTGCATTAAGAAGAAGAAAACATGATACATACGAGTTTACAACACGCATGCAACACAACTGCATACAATAAGACAACTCGTCTCAGGTCCTGAGCGAGACCAGCCATAGAGAAAACAAGAAAGAGTGACCCCAACCAATTCAAAGGAAACACTACAAGACTCAACCAGATGCATCAAGCTGCGCCAACCCTCTAGCACCCACTAAGCACAATGCCCCTTTTAAAGATTAGCGTAAGGACCCGTTGCACACATGACTCAACCGATCACACACTCGTTACAGTTACAGTGTTTCCAAAGGATCTAAGCACCCAGTGTGACTATGGAGTCAAGGCCTTTCTTGGAAATTGAAATTACTAGGAATCCAGTCACTGGTCCTCATCCGCATCGAAGTAAAATTATATGATCAGGTGAGCAAGTTAGTGACACTTCTTGTTTTGACGGCACATCAAATCAAATAATACTCAATGGCTAAAGAATGATCTCTGAAAGTGATCACCAAAAGTCGCACAAGACAAACCTGATGAACACATAAAGTTGGCTTTATCAAATAGACAAGATCGCAAAATCAATGGAAGCTCTGGCGCCATTTTATATTGAGGTTTCCTAGGAGTTTTTGTAATATCCAATAGTGAATCAACTACCTGCAGTAAAATAAGAAAATCAGCAGAGGTAAGAAATCCTTACAAAGCCAACGACAAGCACGGTTTCACCAAAAGTACATCGCACCCAGTTCTTGCTTGGGTGTATCGACAATTCATGGACCTGAGGGAACATATGAATGACTCTTCGACAAAAAGGAAGCTTAATAGTAAATTTTACTCACAGATGGCGACTCAAGGCCTTGACCTATTAGAAATAGCACAGCTACCATGCAACGAACTTGATGCCACAGAAAAGCACTACCCTTGATCGTCATGGAGCACAGTTCATCATTGTTGGAACTATAAAATATGAAGCAATTTTACTGGGTAATAGAGGATATTTAAATGCAAAATGAAACGAGCATTCAACTGCGATGTAAATTTAACCTTCTGTCACATGCAGAAATAGTAAATTCTGTAATGCGCCGCCTGTAGTTACTCACATTTGCTGCATCCATCTTACAAAAATTCCTAAAGTCATGTTCTCCAATGAATTTGGATGCAGCTTTCTGCATTTCCTGCTTGCAAATGAAAGTTGGTAGCTCAGTAGACATGGACAAGTCCAAACTTGTTGCGCAACTATACAAATCAAGGGTACTGTAAGTACCAATATATCCAAGCCCCCTTTCCAAAATAAGTATTTATATTCCCGGCTCAAACAGGTGAATCTGCAAAATAGCAGTGGGAGAAAAATCAAAAGCTAATCAGCAATATGCTTGTTTGCAAAACATTACATTTATCCTTGCAAGAAGAACAATATAAAACATGAAACACAGCTAACCTTGCATGAAAATCTGCTGGAACAGGACACCAACTTAGTACACGTATATCTCTTGGAAGAATTCTATTCAATACCTTCACATAATCAATTTCTGTCGACAAAATCTTAGTGTGACAGAAAATAATTGCAAGTGAAGCTAAGATGCAATTGAGATATCTGCTAGGAAAATATGATACTAGGACAGGAGCAAACAAAATGCATTTGATAGGGGATGACTCAGGTTTTCCCCTTAGCAAGATAGCAAGTTGTTTAACAAACAAATCACATCATTACTCATGTCACTAAGGGAATACAAGGCAGAAGCATACCAGATCTTTCATCTAACATGTCCCCTCCAACATCCTTTATGTTCGATCGCAGATATAAGGAAATCACCTGCATGTTGGAAAAGAGATAAAATATCTCTTTAATGCACAATGCCCATTCCAGAATCCAGATAACTTCATGCCAGCACTTTTTTTTAATGCTATGGCAGGAGTTCTGCCTTTCAATTGAGAAGAAATAGAATTGACCCAGTTTATAAGGGAAACTAGTGACGAAAAACTTAACCATTTCAGCACACTACCAAATAAAAAATAATAGAATACAAAAGGAAACAATTTCCAGCAGAGTGCCTACGGTCAACATTCTGTAAATCTCATACTAATTACATTCTTTACAAAACATCTTCTACAATGCGATACATAAAATGTTTTATACAAGTTTGAAACTAATAGTTAAAAGCTACGCATGTGAAGGGGGAAAAGTCTTTTTATCTGGATTTACCAAGTTACATAGTGATCACTTCTATAATCAGTAGCAACTTCAATAGGCATGATTCTTGTGACCATGTTGTCAAAACTCAAAAGTTGTATTTTTAGCACTAAAACACAGATACAAGCATTACTTCAGAAATCAGAACACGTATAAGCCCTGACAGGTGCACTTAATAAGTTAATAGCATGAAATGCAGAGACAAAGCACTGCACCAGAATATCTGGGACTCTTGAAAAGTGTTCTTTATATAGCATTAAAGTCAGTACCAAGTATTACTCCAGAACACATAAAAGCTAAGACTATGATTTACAAGTGTAAAGAAGCATATAAGTAAACATGCTCATTAGACTCTGGCGTTTGAGTTACTCGCCAGAATAACAGGGATTCTGCAGCTACCTGTCCAGTAGCAGAAACTCCTTTGTCAGTTCTTCCACACCTTGAATAGCACGCTTCTTTCCTACTTCCAACCATAAGTTTTGCTCTTTCCAATGCTTTAAATATCTCAGACTGACAAAACAAGAAGATGGAGCTTGTTGAGGAAATGACTTTGAAATTAGCAAAGCAACCAGCTCAGCAGGGAAATCACCTCAACTGTTGGCTCAATGTTACCTTCAGAAGAAAAACCATAGAATCTGCACAAGAACAAGCAGTGTCATATGAACGGGAAGAAAAAGACAGATCACAAGTAATACAGGTTGAACATGAACCAGCTAAGAATAGAGCACATGAGCAGATGCCAACTTACTAAGAGAAGGTCAAACATTTTAAGGAAAAAAATAAAACATGTTAAATAGAAAAGGACATTGGTTTTTTAAAATATTTTATTTGTTTGGATCAAACTTTAGCAGTTTAGTAACTACATTGAATAAAAACAATTGCTTTTAATACTGACAGGAGTACATGACCTGATCAACAAAGATAGTCAGTTTAAGGGGACAAAAACTGTTGACATGCAGCATTATATTAGTTTGTTTCCACTGGATCAGAGAGTAGTAGGATTTTAATGAAAGAGTTCACCAGAAACAACTGGGCCTGTTTCGGTCACCTTTGGATTATAGTAATAAGATGAAATAAATCTCTAGGTTTTTTTTTGAGGGAAAGGTGATCCAAACACCCTAGATTATGGGCTGGGTTATAATAATCCAATCAACAGATTACTGGAATAATAAAATCTATATCAAACCTGAGGAGATTATGAGTGCTCAAAAGACAAATCCTATAATCCAAGGATCCAAACAACCCAGATTATTATCCAGATTCCAATAATCCATTAGGTGATCCAAACAGGCCCTAAAGAAACGTTTATCAATTCAAAAATTTTGAATCGAAGAATTCATAGGCAGGCTAAATGAACCATGTTCTATTCAGAGGATGACACACCTTTGGCCGAAGTACATGACTTTGAGAGCAACTAGTCGCTTTGGGCAGTGACTTAAAATCCCCACATTACGACCTGTGGATTAAATAAATAAAAAATCAGTAAAATTATACAGAACAGTTGTAATGTAGTTAATGTTTCCAATAGTCAAGGGGAAAAGGAAAACTAGAGGTGAACCATGGTAGACACATATTGAACATCATGAAAGCAATCATTATTTCTCATAATAACTTTTTTCCCTAATGAAATAGGTGTAGCTGGCACAGTAGTACCTCTTCTTTTAGTACATTGGCCTGAATCATCAGGCAAACCATTGCCCTCTGCATTTCTGTTGCACTGTAGGTCAAAGGCAAACACATTAATCATATAATGCTCACGATAAGAATGAACTAGATCAGATAAGAATTCTTCGATAACGTGTACAAGTACTTCATTTGCAGTGGATATTACTGTGTGATCATATGGAAAGCTCAAATCTTTCTCCAGAGGGACACTTTGATGAAATTCCCCATTATGCTGTGTAGTAATGGATCCAACACTGTCCTCCTATAGAAGAATAAAGTTAGGCAAAGAATCAACAATAAGAACCTCATGGTACATGAAACATGATATGCAGTACACTGACTTGCTTTCGGGGAAAGATGCCAAAATCAAGACAATTAGAATCCTACATATGCAAACGAATTAACCTAAACTTTTTGAATCTTGTGCAGTTGTGCGGATGATGAATCACGCTTGAGTTCCACGAATTTATATGAGTATGCATACAAAATTGTTGAGGATTGCCATAAAGATATATCGAAATTCGTTTTCAGATAGTCATGGTCACTTCTAGTATTAAGCACAATAATCTAACATAATAATTATAATCGAACAGAAACTTTCTATTAGCATGTAAGGGAACAACTAATCCGGCTGTTAAATTGTACATATATCTCGTGGAACAGAAACTTTCTTTTAGCTTTCATTTTCCAGCCAACAAAGTAATCACAGGGAACAGTTATTGCAAATTGTACTGATACCTCACACTATATTGGTTATTACCCTCCAAAAGATTAAAATGGTATAAGATTGTAAGGAAACAACTAATCCGATTGTCAGATCCCTCCTGTCTATAAGGCTTATAAGGAACAAAAAGCGCTGTAGCATATCTTTGCAGCAGAAAGAGAGTGAAGAGCCGTCACCTTGAATCCGCAGGTACAGCTCGAAGCAATCCTGGCCAGCCTCTGGTTCTCCGCCTCCAGCTCCTAGCCACATCCAAAAGTTCCAGCCCACAATTTAGTAGGAGAAAAACGTACCAAACTCATGCATGGCAACAATCAGGCGAAGACACACATAGCAAGCACAAATCACAGCTGCGGCTAGGGTTCCATACCTGTACGCGCATCCGCAGCGTGGCTAACTCCGCCCGCAGCTCCGCCGCCGCCGCCGTCTCGGGGTCAGCCGCCATGGCTAGACAGCCTCGCCCGGTAACGACGGTCCGAGGAAACTTTTGCTGGCCGTGGGCTGGGCCGGCGCTCTCGCTCTGTTACTCTGCGGGTCGGGTCGGGTTAGGAGGAGGCCCGCCTGTCAGATTGCGGATGAGGCTGTGACCCGTTGAGGACCGAGGGCCGGGTCCGCGGATGCGCCGGGGATTTGACTGGTCAACTACCTGCAGGTTATATCGGCGCCCGTTATGTGATCTGGCGGCGAACGGGAAAGAGGCCATGAGATAGCTCCTGTTGACTAGGACACTCCCCACTCCTCCGGAATTCCAGTGGCTCAGCTAGATCGTCGTCGCCCATCGCCCTCTATAAATAGCTAGGCAATCACGTCTCGGTGGCCAGATCGAGCATCCTGCTGCAGTGCAGTGCAGAGTAGATACTGCAGTGTACCTGTAGAGGAGTAGATTGTTAGCTGAGGGGAATTCCAGCTGAGGCATCGTCGATCGGTCAAGAATGGCCGGAGCCAAGAGAGTGTTGCTGTGCCTGTGCTTGTTGGTGGTGCTCGGGAGTGGCGGCGGCGTGGAGGCGAGGAAGCGAGGGAAGCAGTCCCTGGGTTTCTACGAGCTGCGGCGCGGCGAGTTCTCCATGGTAATCACCAACTGGGGCGCCACCATCCTCGCCGTCAGGCTCCCCGACAAGAACGGTGAGCAATAATCATATCTCGTCGCCCGGCCGGCCGGCTTCAAGATGCTAGCTCGACGAGCTGATCGATCTTTGCGTCTGAATTGATCGTTTTGATTTCTGGCTGCTGCAGGGCACATCGACGACGTCGTTCTTGGCTACAAGGACATCGGATCTTACGTGGTGTGTGAGAATACTAAACCGAATCTGCCGTCTTTCTCTCCTTCTTCTTGGGATTTTGATTGTTGAAATGGGAATGTGATCATAATCATATTGCTGACAAACTGAAACTGAAACAGAACGATACGACCTACTTCGGCGCGCTGGTGGGGCGCGTGGCGAACCGGATCGCCGGCGGGCGGTTCACCATCAGGGACCGCGAGTACCACACGTACCGGAACGACGGCAACAACACCCTCCACGGCGGGCACCGCGGGTTCAACCAGGTGTTCTGGTCCGTGCGGGAGCGCGTCACTGGCGAATTTCCCCACATCACCTTCGCCTACCGGAGCTACGACGGTGAGCAGGGGTTCCCGGGGAACCTGGACGTGCTCGTCACCTACAAGATCGACGGCGACTACTCGTACAGCGTCACCATGTACGCGCGGCCGCTGGACAAGCCCACGCCCGTGAACCTGGCGCAGCACACGTACTGGAACCTCCGGGGCCACGGCCGCGGCGACGTGCTGGGCCACGCCGTGCAGATCTTCGCGTCCGCGGTCACGCCCGTGGGCGGGCCGGACCTCATCCCGACGGGCGCCGTCACCCCCGTCGCCGGCACGCCCTTCGACTTCCGGTCCCCCGCGGCGCCCGGCGCGCGCATCGTGGAGGTCCAGGGTGGTGGCGGGTACGACATCAACTACGTGCTGGACGGCGAGACGGACGGGCAGGGCGTGCGCAAGGTGGCCGTCGTCAGCGAGGCCGGCTCCGGCCGCGTCATGGAGCTGTGGGGGAACCAGCCGGGCCTGCAGTTCTACACGGGCAACCAACTCAAGGGCGACCAGCTGGGCAAGGACGACGCCGTCTACGGCAAGTACGGCGGGATGTGCCTCGAGACGCAGGACTACCCGGACGCCGTGCACGAGCCGGGCTTCCCGGCAGAGGTTTACCGCCCTGGACAGGTCTACAAGCACTACATGCTCTACAAGTTCTCCATCAAAAAGTAGAAGAAAGTACTACTAGCTCATAGTCATAGTTATTTGAAGGTTGTTGCAAGTAGTAATAAGGGGTTCAGATTCTTGTCGCCTCTCTTTTTAGCTTAGAAGCTGCAACAAAAATGTATGGTTGCATTTCATCCAAAGTTTGTCTAGTTAACATTTATGCCATTGAATGATGTCTTTAGATGAATCCATGAATAGTAGTACCACTTTCAAACAACTTATCATATCCTGAATGTCTCTTTTTCATGATTACATTGCATCACCACAAAAAACAAAGGAAATGGCGAAATTTACAAAGACAAAAGAAAGGATTTGGCCAAATTTCAAGCAGCTCTATTTGTATGACTTATTTACAAGGAAAAACAGGCCAATCAACTAGAATGCTCCATTTTAAGGGTGCATTCTTTTTGTGATGAATACAGAATATATTCCACCCATCCTAGAGATTTTAATACAGATTAAGTAAGAAAACAAAAACATGTCCTAACCAGTAAGTAAGTTTCCATATGTATAAACATTGGCATCAAAGTGGAATGTTTCAAATTTAACGCAAAATTATCCATACAACACAGTTTTAACTACAGATGATATATAGTTATATACTGTGATACGCTAACAGACCAGAGCAAAACACCAAAACTATATGATTAATTGATTAGAACTTTTTTTTGGGACGAACGTGCTTTATCATTTGTAAATATTCAATCTCATCAGAAAATAATAAAAAAAGACTTTCAAAATTTATGTATCACCTCCACCACATCAGTACATTCATACTATCAGATCAATTGCGGCTAAAAATTAGCATTTGAAAATAAAATTTGTGTAACCGGAGTGACAAGGTAATTGGTCCACAACCTCACGAGCAGCCTAGCCGGCATTGAGTTCGTTTGAAATCACAGTAGAATTCGAAAAGACAATGGAACCGGGATCTATTATTTGGTCCACAACCTTGGGAGCAGCCGAAAATAGACACGGGGAGCTGCCTAGCCAGCGCCCAACCAAACAAAACAGGCGTGCATTGCTATATACAATAATAACAACGTAGTCTTTTGTCCCAAGCATGTTAGGATCAGTTAGGGATAAAACCCAGAAGAGACAAGTCCCAGAATAACTTATAAAAGTCATGGCATTTTATAAAAGTCATGGAAGTGCATTGCTATATACAACAATTAAAATAACTTTGGAACAACATCGGCCAGTAATATAGAGTACATATTAATCTTCCTGCCGGGAAGTGTATGGTGCCCATTTAAGCAACAGTGCAAGCATTCCTTTGAAGTCTCACTGAATTAACATGTTCATTGGATAAACAACTTCAGCAATGAAGAGTCTCAGCAATTACAGTTCTCACAAATTTAAATTGCAATTTCAGACAACCCTCAGCAGCCAACTTTTGTTTTCATGTAACAAAATTTGGTCCTAACAAAGACAGCAAAATTAGGCCCTATCACTCTTCGTCCTCCTCATCACCGCCTCCACCAGAAGCCTTCTTTGAGTTCTTCCTCTTCACCCTTCCAGGTTCACCACCACCAAGTGGGCTGGTAAGGGAGAAGTCAATGTGCTTCTCTGAGTCAAGTCTCACCATGAATGAGGGAATGTTGACAAGTTGCCTCCCAACTCTACAGAAAAAGATTTGAGTTACATTGAAGTAAAATTGCTGCTGAAAAATATTGTATGCTATTGAACAAGCAATTAGGAAAACAATGCATCCAGAATAACAGAAAAGCATAATCACAACAGATTCAATGAAATCAGCACCATTGGTGTGGACTCCAAAGAGTGTACACAAATAAATCCTGTTAATGTATTTCCATTAAAACCACAAGATAACTTTGATGCATCATACATCTGAACTAGTTAAACAGCAAGACTTGGGTAACAGTAGCTTGAAAGTAGTCATGAAATACAAGGTTGTGCGCATTATAGCAATATTTGGTAAAGTAACAAATAAACTAATCAGCAATAAACCAACAGGTTGATAGTCACTAAGTCAGTTGCCTAGTTCTCACATCAAGAGCTGTTTGCAGCAAAAGCAAAAAAAAAATATTGGCACTCAGAATGAAAAGGACATTTGATTCACTGGCCTTTTGACCTCATAGATACATTAGCAAAATTAGTTCCTCACTGTGCCACTTAATATACAGAATGCACCTCACAAGAAAGTGTAAAATGTATAAACAGAAGAAGAAAGAACACAGAAAACCAAATGCCTCGTAAACAAAGACAAAGGGAGCATCAGAGAAAACATGACTGCAACATTACACACAAAGTGTCTCAGACGACCGTCGTGAGTTGCATAAAGTTTCTCATCATATGCCCAAAACACAAGCAGGAAGATAGTTTAATTCACAACACTGTAAACACCCCCAATATTGTAAGAGAAGTTATCCAGTAAAATATAGATGTAAATGCTACACAATACACATTCCATGACATTAGCCTGTTCAAGTAGATGTGTTACTAGTATGGTAATATGACAAAACAATAATCTCCAGGGAAGGAAATGTTATTGTTTGTACCTAATGTGGCGTTGCCTGATGAGCACACGAGCATGATGGATGGACTTTGCCATGCCATTCTTGAAGACAATGGTCTGAAGACGGCGCTGCAGGAAGTTCTCAACAGTGAGGGCAAGCACATAATCAAGCTTGTTCTGGCCCTCGCCAAGAAGACCATAGCGGTTCATGCGACGCAGGAGTGCCTCGCCCTCAAAGATACGGCGGGGGTTCTTCTCATCGAGGGTGAGCAGCTCCCTTGCAGCATTTCGGATGCGGCTGAGGGCATACTGCACACGCCACAGCTCACGCTTGCACCTCAAGCCATACTCACCGACCAATTTCAGCTCAGCATCAAGGCGCTCCTTCTCGTACGGACGCCTTGGCTTCTTGAAAGTCTTACCATCTGTGTAAGGAACACATTGTTGGAATGAGCAAAATAATAATGATGACATTGTTGTACAAACACAACACCTCTAAAGTAACAGTAGAGGCAATCACAATCTATCGATTATTTATCCAACACTAATGTTTGTCTGTGTATGAATGCAGCTCAGGCTCAGCAAAGAATAATTCTTGAATCCAAACTTGGGGAACATTCTAAAATAAAATCCATACAACGAAGCTTTGCTTTTAAAGTTTCTATATTGATGACGATAAATAACAGACTAACCAGACACTGCTAAGCACTCAGACTACCAAACTATATTTGACTGTAAGTCTCTTGGTGGACATCAAACATTCGTTTCCAGATTATAAATACAGTGAGGTATCTTCCAGATTCAAATGACAAACAACATATATAGTCCTCAGATCCTACCGCCATTACGCTACTATGAGATCAAACGGATCACCACAGTAGGGAGGCGAGCAGCTTGTCTCTTACAGTTGCGATAGAAGCTCACGTGCACCATGGCTGACGCTGCCTCCGCCGCCCGTCGACGGCCTCGCTCGCCGCCTCCGCCGCCGCCGCCGGGAGGTGTGCTGTGACTTGTGAGGGGGAAGGCGAGGGAGATTGTGGAGGCGGCGTTCTTATAGAGGAGGCGCTAAAACCTAACCCTAGCTCTTAAGCTTATATGGGCCAACCTTTTTGGGCCTTTTTTGCGTTGGGATGGGCTGCCTATCTTCACGGTCCTTCGGTGGGTACGTAAACTTTCTCGTTTATATTTTTACTTTTTTTGAAACCATACAGTTTTCTCATTTCTAGTCTAGTTTTGAAAACATAGTAACATATTCCAGTGACAACTAAGAGCATCTCCAACAGTTTAGCATTTTTCGCTTGCTAGACCTTATTTTTTGTTAACTCCGAAAATAATATGAAGAGTTTAAAAAAGGTTCATCTTCAATAGTTTGACATATTTCATTTGCCAAATCGAAATCAAGACCCATGTACGGCCACGTACGGAGGAGGAGGTTAAAACGATTTTGCATCCGGAACTCTAGTCTTTTTAGAAATAAACGAAGTCCAAATTTGAAAACACCCCTCTCTGGTATATTTGTAAAGTGAATGCAGCAAAGAGTTGTATTCACATATTCGACCCTTCTCCTCTATTCCACAGAGGAGGGTACACAGAAGCTCCCGTCCTGGCCGACCAACAGCTCCCCGATCGGCAAGGGCATCTCTGGGATTGCAACGGCTCCCTGATCGACCAACGGCTGGCTGTGTGCGCCTGCGGCACTGGTTGCGGAGATGGCATGCGCGACGCTGGGTTCATCGCCAACTCCGGGATGGTGCTCATCTTCGCCGCCACGGTGCTCAGCTTCGGGTCCTCCTCCGACGGACCTCGTCATCATCCGGTGGGTCGCCGCTGGGCAAGTACACGGCCGAGTTCGTGGCGGCCTCATCACGGAAGCGGATGCGCGCTAGGGAGACCTTTTTGCGACGTTGGTAAAAATTGGCAAGTCAGATGGCAAACTGTTGGAGATTATATTTTCTGATTTTGCAAAAAAAATTATATATGAGAAGTTGAGATAGCGAACTGTTGGAGATGCTCTAACTTGGGTATTGGCGAGCTAATCCTGGAAAATGACGCACTGAATGTTCAACAAGCCTTGCATACACAAAGCTTCGACATGAAGGAAGCATGATTGAGGAGCTCAAGTTCTTAGTTAGTTCTTTTTTTTTTGGAAATTCATAGGTAGAGATGGAAATAGAGTTGTCCATGCTTTGACTGGTTTAGGTTATAGTTGCGTCGAAGGAAAGGCGCTAATCACTAGCTTCATCCCTTTGACATCCTTATAATTGTCTATGACGATTTATCAGTTCAGTGATGAATCAGCCAAGTTTCAAAAAAAATGCAAAATCCTAATTTAGTAGTTTAGTCTCAGTTTCAGCGCATCATTTCCAAAAGTGTAAATCATATAGAATTAAACAAAACTCAGATGAAACACTCCCTCATAAATGCAAAGTTTGAAATTTAGTGTTCTTCGACAATTAGTGTTATTAGACGAAAGCATTTAGGTAGTTATCACACACAATTATTTCACCCTCAGGGTTATGTAGGCAAGCATTATCAATCCTTTTATGGTCTCACCCTTAGTTCTTTTGGCATAATAAAGCTTTTGTTAGATCTACTATGTTCTTGAATATTGTTTTTGTTGGGTTATGAGGGTGCTACGCTAGTTAGAAAATAAAAAATTTTGACCTCATAAACCAGGATCTACTGCTAGTTACAGGTTACGGAATTACCACTAGACGCGCAGGTGCAGCGAAAGACGACTCGATGTAGTCGCACGCGTCGCAGCAGGCAGTGCAGTTGCGTGGTCGTCCGTCACGTCAACCCCTCGCGCGGTTCGTCCCAGTGCTCCAGATGCAGCACCTCCGAGGAATCCCACACGTGCAGGGAAGAAGCGATGCGCCTCCGGGCTGCTAGGTCGGGAGAAGCAGAAGGCGCGAACATGGGGAGGGCGACGGCGGCTGTTAAAAGCGTGTAACCTCTCTGGCCGCGCCCCTTCCTCTTGCTTATATAGACGTCCTCAATGAGCTCACGAGTTCGAGGCCATTAGTAACCCTAAGCTTTGTCTAATTCGGGTCCAGGCTTCCAGCCCCTTAAGCGTGCGACCCTATGGGTTCACGCACACATTGACATGGGCCGAGTACTCCTACTTGCCAAATAGTTGACAGCGGCCTCTAGCAAGGCGTGGCAACTCTTATGTGCACGCAAAGATTATATCAGATGAACCACTACGATCATATACAAGTTATTCTCTTTGCCACTCGATATATGGTTCAACTCGTGGGTTAACACTTAACCCAAGCACGGCCATGCATTTGTTGATCCAATCACTTGAGTGATCCAGTGATATCTCTCTCGCGTAGAGAGGGGCAAATTCCATCTTGATTGTCTATGTCTCATAACATGCTTTTCGACCACCCGAAGACCACCTTTATAACTACTCAGTTACGGAGTAGCGTTTGATAGTTCTAAGTAGGCCGTTTCACATCTTGAGTACATACCACAATCTTAGATCTAGGGACATAACGTACATGACGTGAATAGAGACTTTCTCATGTCGGGTCAGTCCAGCCTACATGTCTCACATGTGCCCACATTATTAGTTTGACATCTCCATGTCCATGACTTGTGAAACATAGCCATCAACTAATATATGTGCTGGTCTAATATTCTAGTGTGTTCTCACAAGAACGCCGACCAAGGACTACTTTAAAATAACCATTCAAGTAATTGAGTTACACAGACAATTCACATAATCGTCAATCAATATAAGTTGTCTGTAATGAATATTTAATGAACACTTTATTAATCATAGATACTATCAAAATATCATCATCTACATAATTAGCTTTAGAGCATATTTCCAATGGTTTTTTACAACAACGTGCTAAAAAACGTGTGGTCAAGTCTTTTGTTAGACGAAGCTGTCACACAGTGACATAACCCTGGTCGGCTCCTTTAGGGTTGGCCTTAAAGAAAAGTAATAGGCTAGGTAGATAGAGCTGCTAATTTCCCAGTCGAAGTAGTGTTATCTTTTCTTCTTTCTGACATAGTACCTTGCATGTAGCGGGTCGTGGTCCCTGAAAAATTTCACCGAGCTGTGGTTCTCTCTCGTTGTAACACATGGCTCGACGATTGTTTTGATCCTTTTTGTCAGATAAAGGTCTTGGTTCTGCAAAATGTTGTTACATACTACGAGGCTATTCATAGATGTGATTTGAATATCAACATGGCCTTCTTAGATGGCTAGAGCTATAAAAATTTGTAACTGTAGCACTTTCGTCTTATGATTTATAATTGTTACGTGTAATTAGTTATTTTTTTTATCTATATTTAATGCTCTATGCATACATTTAAAGATTCACATGATGTTGATGTGACAGAAAATGAGTGAAAAAATTAGCAATTTTGAGCCCATCTAAACAAGGCCATAATATACATGGAGGTTGATGCTAAGAGGCACGCTCGGAAATTAACAGTGTTTTTTTTTCTATTTTTTTAGAAAAGGAAGCCAATAGGTGTAATTGAGGGGACATTTAACTATTTACCATTCTAATATACAACCACTCTGTAGATCTCATCTTTATGAATGTCTATATTAAGTTAGTAACGTTGTTTGCAAACGTATACACTTTTGCCACTTTTGATGACGTGGCATGCCAATGTAGCTGCCAGGACATGAGAAATGACCTTGTTGCCTCTGCCCCACTTATCTTTATCCCTCTATGATATATAGGTCTAGCAGCTCTTCTCACCGACATACGATGCAATTAAAAAGTGTGCCATAGATTTATACCCCCAAGTCCAACCATCTACATGAAGGAAGTTATGCATAGTACCAACATTAAATCCAAATATGCATATTGCCTACGTTGAGTACAGTCCATTATCTAGTCTTCTCCTAACATAAATTAACTACAATAACAATAAAGCCTCTAGCGACAACCAAGTAGATTAGACAGAGCATACACACGAAACCTAGGAAGAGACACATGATCCTGAAAGCATATATGCTATCACCCTATTTGTTTGCTCTTATAAGCGCTTATGGCTAGCGATTTAACAATGTTTTTTCGCATAGCAAATCAGGACAGGTCATAATCAACAATTTAAAAACGACCAAACAAACAAAACGTACGTTGGAACACATGATCCAAAAACAGAGCATATATGCTACGTTGGAAACAAAGCATATATAATAGGGAATATTGCTATTAAATATACCTTCCTATATGCAAAGAATCATCCTTTCTTAGTTTTGCGTATACTGCAATTACAGATGCCACGGCAAATATATCCAGTTAGATTTGCATCGG
This sequence comes from Bothriochloa decipiens, assembly GCA_023333625.1. Lineage (NCBI taxonomy): Eukaryota > Viridiplantae > Streptophyta > Magnoliopsida > Poales > Poaceae > Bothriochloa > Bothriochloa decipiens. The sequence goes on along the minus strand of JALGXP010000032.1, from coordinate 24,448 downwards.
AAATTGGAGAAAAAAATAGAGTGCAATAGCATATGCATTTGCAAACAACGCTTAAATTGATATGGGCATTCGTAAATGTGAGATTTGGAGAGTGATCATCTGTTTCTGTTATAATGGAGCATATTTGTTGTTTTTTGCATTGACGAAAATGCCATTAGCCATTTGCCTTTCTACGAAGAGCGCTCGAACCTTTACCCGTCGCGGACTTGGGGCTTTTTCTTGTGTGCCATTATGAAAGATGCACCGGACCCTCATACCCTTGAAAAGTTTAACCCGACCTGTGTGACCAACACCATTATCGTTTTTTCCTCCGTGCCATTCCGTCTATTTCAGCTCCTAACGGTGTCAAACTGCCATGAAAAAAGTCCAAAATGCCCTCAAGTTTAAACATAATGGCATGTGGGTCCTACAACTGTCCCTTTCCTCCTCTCCTCTCTTCTCCATCTTCTCTCCAACTCCCCGCAGGCCCCAGGTCGTCCCGCCATGGCCAACGTGTGCCCCCGCCATGGCCAGCGCCGCAACGGCGAGCTCCCCCAGCGACTGCCACGCCGCCTGGCGTGCGCGCCGCAGCGGGCGAGCGCGGCTCGGCCTTGTGCGCCAGCCGTCGCCGTAGATGAGCGCGGCCTCGATGCAAAGGCGCAGGGCGCGGGCCCACCTAGTCGGGTGCTGCCATGGCCGCCGGCCGGGGCGGAGCATTGGCGGCGTCCTAATGGCTCAGATGGACAAGGAGGACCGCTGGGGCGCAGGGCGAGGCGTGGCGAAGGGAGTTGCTGGCGGCGTCGCCACCATGGGTGGTGCTCGCCCGGGCCCCCCGCCGACGGCGCTCCCCGCATGCGTGCGGGAGCCATGGCCGCGGGGGTGAGGGGCGGCAGAGCTCGGCTGGGGGCAGTGGGGTGCCTGGCCGCCAGCGTGGGCCGCGGCTGGGGGCGTGGCGCGGTGGTAGGGGCGGGGGCGCGCGACAGGCGGCTTGGGTGTAGGTGGAGGCCTCGAGTCACTTATAGTCTGGCCCCACCGACAAGAGAGAAAGGGGTGAGAGGATAAGGTTGTGAGACAAGGGCATTTTAGACATTGTGAGTGGCTGGGTCTACACGTCAAGGCGGTCAACCGGTTGAAAATTGATAGAACATGGACGGAGTGACATGGAGGTTAAAACAAAGATGATGGTGTACGCACGGTCGGATTGAACTTTTGAGGAATACGAGGGTTTTAATCTTTTGTAACGGCACAAAGTTAAAACTCTCGGAGGACTCAGCACATTGCAGCTCTGCGCGGCATTTCGCCGAGCATACACCATGCACTCCCTCCGACGCGCCCTTCGCCACCCCATCCTCAATACCGCCGCCTCTTTCTCCACCTCCGGCCTCCGCCGTCTCTCCTCCCACCGTCGCACTCCACCGCCGCCCCGTCCCGCAGGGGCCACCGGCGACGACGAGTGGAACGACGCGTGGGAGACCGCATGGCTCCCGGGCGACTCGCCCGCGTCCTCCCCAGCGCCCGCCGCGCCGTGGGAGTCGTCTCCCGACTCGGCCTCGGCCTCGGCGTCCGCTGTCCCGGCCATCTCCGCTGAGGTGGACCCGGACACCAAGGCCTTCGTGGCGGACATGGACGAGCGCTGGGCCGAGCGCCGCGCCGCGTCGAGGCGGGGCCCCCAGCCGCGGCGCGCGTCTCGCGCGGCGGAAGAAGGCGGGGAGGGTGGCGCCGCCGCGGCGAGGAAGAAGGCGCAGGCCGACGACTACAGGACCAGGAAGCAGCGGGTGCACGCCGCGCTTTGGGTGAAGGAGATCGAGAAGATGGAGGAGGCGCGACTCGGCGGTGGGGGAGGCGGCGCCGACGATATCGACCGGCTGCTCGACTCGTGCTCAGAGTGCGTTGCTACTCTACTAACTTTCATCTTTATATCTGAACGAAATTGCGATCCTTATCTCTGTTGGTGCTTCATGCTCTCGCATTCTTTGCTTAAATTTGATTTGCTTGTGAGGATTGTGATTATTGGTGGAATGGTCTGCCTTGGATTATCCCTGGTCCCCAAAGTTAAAAATTCTATTGAATTTGCAAGATCAGTTACACTTTTTATTTGTATATAATATGATTATTACATTGAATTATACTCAGAACTTGCTTTCCAAGGATCTTCTCTTGTCCCTGGCAAAACTTTATAAATATAGGAATCCATGGGCTCTATACTAAAATCTAAATTAGACCTTCAACATAACAGTCGAAATAAAATAATAATAATTAAAATTTTAAATGTACTGCATAAACCTTTTCAAATAGAATGGAATTATACATGTTGTTTGAACTTAATTATGCAAACTCTTAATTACCAGTTCCTGACTATGTATTAAGGATCTCAGTTTCCTTGAAAAGTGTCGTTATTCTAAGATTCTTGATCTGGAATTATTATTATATTTTTTTTCTAAACACACATGAGAATTGTGGTGCCGGACATACAATCTTTACCAGCAAGCTATTCTCAAAGAACACACTGTAGTTGCCGGACATACATATGCAGATTGCATGTTTGTTGGTGTCCCAACTTGGGGGCCCCTGCATGGTCACATTGGTTGAGCGTGCCCAGGGAAGGGCCTTGTATTTGCCTACAGTTCTCCTATATTTTGCTAGATTCCAACCTTTAAACAACTTATGGAAATGTGCCAAATGCATACGTTATAGCAACTGTGACAAATATGTCAGGTACATATCTAGGGAAGAAAATCGAGTGGCATCTCATTTGTTATATTGTTCTTTCACGATTCCTGTTGATTGTTGGTGGACTATTCAGTGGAACAAAACAGTTTTTCGCTACCAGATTGTGGTGCTGTATAATATATAGGGTTGAAAGTATCCGTTGCATGTCAAATTGGAATATGTTGAAGTTTCTTAACTGCTATACTGCAATTGAGATTTCGGTGAAAACCATTTCACTGCTCCTGCTCCTGAATTCCTGATGCACAACTCACATGTTAAATCTGTTCACTGCATGAATCCTGATGGACAACTTACATATTGCGTTATTGTGTGATGTGCTTGGACAGCCAAATTACAATCACTGTCACATGTTGCCAAACCTATAATTAGCAGAATTACATTCAAAATAGTCAGTACTGTGGAGGTTTATCTTGTATTCGTTACTTATCACATTTCTTTGTCTGATTTGAATATAATTACTGTTTAGATAATAGTAAGCACTGCAGGTGATGATCTGATGCTCCTACTGCATACTAGTTTTATTCAGATATTGCTTCTGATTACCTATTTGGAATAGCACCAGGCAACATAGCATAACAGATTGACTGACTGATGCACATCCCCTACATTGTAGCTATGCAATATGTCTTTTGCTGTTTTATTGTTACTGTTGCTTACCAATGGACAAACTTTCCCCATTATCCTTGCTTTTTTGAGCATTCAGATGCTTATAGAGGTTTTGTGTACTATAAATTCATTTCCAACTGTTAGTTGTCATCTTCTGGTAGCAAATTTATGAATGATGTACGGTTGATTTGGCAATGTTGCACTTGCCTATTTTTGGTTATATTCTCTGTTTCATTGATTCTGTTATGTGCTTATGGTCCTGTTTGGATGCAGTATCTTTGACTCTGGCAACACTGATTTTGGTGATTCCAAGATCCCAAGCACTACTGAGATCAAAACCAAGCCTGATGGTTGGGAAACTACCTCAAGAGGACAGGATGGGAATATATGGGATATCTCGCAGCGAGAAGATGACATTCTTCTCCAGGAATTTGAAAGGCGAATTGCTTTTAGTAAACAGCAGGTCCACAAATCATACTTCCTACACCCAGTATTCTTGTTGAAACTGTTTCCAAATTGATGTGAAACATGCTATTGCAGATTGCTAGCTTCATCAAAACCCACATTTTTAGTCGGAGACGTCCTATTGATGGATGGAAGTACATGATTGAAGAAATTGGTCCCAACGCAAGAAAAGGAAAGGGGAGTGCGCAAAGATTACCAAGTGTGAGTGATCCTGCAACCCAGCCATACAGGGAAGAAACCCCTGCGATCGCCTCTAATTCCTCCTTCAGAGGAAATCGGCCATAACGATGTTCAACAAACCATATCTTTTGCTGATTTCACCGGTAGGCTTCATATGTTTGGTGGATAAGTCCTTGTGAAGAACATGATGAATTTTCCCATCCCTTCTGGGTCGTATGCTTTTGTAATGAATGTGATGCTGTCTGATTAAACAGAATGGGAGCGTTTAAGCTTGGTAGTTACTGTTATTCTGTGTTTGACAGTTATCATATGTTAATACAACAGTCTGGTTTGATGGCCACTGGCCAAGTTTTGTTAAACTGTATCGAAACATTGATCATCCCAGTCTCCTAACTTCAGCATGTAGAGTGCTAACAAGATCGATCTGCATTTACAGAGACCTATCAACAAAGATTGCAATATGGGAGGGTACTATTTCCATTAGAGTATAATCTATCATTCTGAGACCCAAAACGGGGGTTCATATTTACACGCACACAGCTTGTGCTGTCAGTACATCCACTAGGCTCAAAACAGAAACTCTTTGATTATCGGAGCTGATCCACTCATTTGATTATCGGAGCTGATCCACTCATTCTCTATCTGTGCTAGCCTCCTTGCTGCTGCCGGTTGCACTGCTACTGCATTGCTCATCTTCCATTCTTGGAAGGCCAGAGAACAGGCTTACGGGCCATGAGGCCGATTGCGTTGGGTACCTTGCCTGTGGTCGTGCCACATGGCTGGGAGCTTCCTGGTCTTCACATGGCTCACAGCCTTCAGCAGATGCCACTTCTGGGAAGAGCTTCAGTTCCAGTGGTGGTGCAGCATAAGGTGGTTCGATCATTGCTGATGGTGCCAGTGGCTGCTGCAAGGGGAATACAACGCTTGCAATGGTGGGTGGTTGCATTGCCTGCTCCGGTGAGAACACTGCAGTTGAGTGATGAAGAGAGGGGTCTGATCTGGCGGTGCCAGGGCCCCAACCTGCTGGATCGCCTGAAACCCGCACTGTCAACTCATTTTGAAGCTCTGAAATTTCTTTGCGGAGCGTGCCATTTTCATCCTGCATCTCATTCCTCTCCATTGTGACCTGTTTCCGGAAAAGGAAATATAGATGATAAATAAATGTTGAACCATGCTGGAAGATGCAACAAAGGTAGCAGGACAAGCCAAATATTCAACAAAATGATGGATTGGCTTGGCATTTGTATAGAGCATTTATAATAGATAAAATCAGATAACAAAGTTTGCTAGATAAAGGGCATCAGCACAACTGCCAATAATATTAAAAGAAAAAGGCTTACATAATAAGACTCATTCTGTAGGTTGCTATGTTCCTTTCGAAGAGACTCTACTTGAACAAGCAGCTCCCTTAGTATCCGAGTAGTGTCAGTCAGTATGCACGCCTTCCCATTGTTCTGTCTATCTGCTTCTGCAAAGGTACGCTAAATGCGATCAGGAAAATGCCCCATAGCAAAATATTGAGCAATATAAAATGATATGAGTGCAAAGGATAGATCAGGTTCTGGGTTGTGTTCAAAATATGCAAAGTACATGGTCAGGGTTCAATTAGAACAAGAACAAAATCCATGTCTAATAAGTAATAAGATGTTAGCCATATTTGTACACTCTTAGTGGTCCATGCCCATGCTCTTGAGAAGACTAGATTACTTTATAAGCTAATATAATATAGGTGGGACTTCAGAGATGAAAGTTGATCGATGTGTTTATAACCTAAATACTTTTAGGGGCCATGCAATTACATGACACATTGTGGAACCATGTGAGCTCTGTTACACCAAACGAAGTTTTGACAACTGTGAGATTGACAAACCCCTGCTCCCGGGCTACATGCAAAACAGCTACAATTCGGAAAGTGGTCTGAGACTGACATTTCGGACATCAGACCAACATGCAACTTCAGAAAACATCAAACAAACATGAACTCTGAAGCAATGGTACTTCAGATTGCAACACTGAGACTAAGAAGAGTAGCGTGTATATGGGCCATTCACAGATTTGGCACCTGAGACAATGCACTTCATAATATAGATACTCACCTAGCATATTACCCAGCTCGACGAAGAGATCATTTAGGTGGTCCCGTTTAAGCTTCTCCCTCTCAGCTTTATGTATCTTCCTCGGGGCTGGTTTCTTGCACTTCTTCTTGCCAGAGATAGGCCTACACGAGACGAGGTAAACAGGACAGCATGTTCAGCAACAAGTCTTGACAGCAGCCTAACTGATAGGACTTGTACAGGTAACGCAGAATTGTACAGCACTTGATCCAAGCTGTGCTTAGTCCTACACTAATCCCATTACTTTGTTACAAGAACTAACTTCTTGGATACCAATAACTGTTATAGTGCCATTAACTCGATGGTCTACCAGAGGACACAAGGCAGAAGACACGCAGATATAATTCTGCTACATACCGTAGCACCCAATGGAATCACGGCCCCCAAAGGAATGAAATCTGAACGTTCCATTCCAATCCAAGAGGACTAAATGGTTTACGAATTGCTAACACTCTTACCCATGGAGCAGCTTGTCGGCGGCAGGCGTGATGATGGCGGTGGCGACGCTCCCCCTCTCGGATGGAACCATTTGGGCTGGGCAAATCCCGTCACAAATCTCCTCCTCTCCACCCCCACCCCCAGCAGAGACCTACGTCCATGGCCGGACCAATAAATCATCAATTAGTAGCCCCTCCATCTCCCCTGAGGCGTGGCAACAGCGGCTCTGACTCCAGCCACCAACATCAGTCAGCAGGCAAGCGATATATAGCTACCTGGACTCGGAGACGCGGAGGTTGCACTGCGGAACGGCGCAAGCGCGACGACGAGGTTGTCGGGCTCAGGTCTCGCGGCGGGAGGGGGGCACCGAGCTAGGGGCCTAGGGTTAGGCTTGGGAAGGCGCACGCTCCTGGAGTCCTTCCTGGTCGTCGTTCGCTGCTCTTCTTCTCGGAGATGGAGAAGACGGGGGCGGCGGGAGGAGGAGAAAAAGAAACAGAAAAAGGGTAGGGCGGTGGGTCCCGCGTGGCGCGGCCGTTCCGTTGGGCGGCGGCGGGGCGCGGCTGACCCGCGGGCCAGGAGGGCGGTGGGTGCCTGGGTGGGGCGTGCGGGGCGCGGAGGGGACAAGGGGGGACGAGGGGGTTGGGGCGGGAGGGGCACGCGTGGGCGCGTGGGCGGCACCCTCCGGCGCTCCCGCCTGCCGCGTGCCGCCGCGTGCTGTGCTCCTCCACGCCTGGGCCCACGCGCCTCCTGTCGCGCTGCAGCGGGTGTGGCGGCCACGAGCCTCCTCCGCGCTGCCATGGTGCCACCCACAGCCACAGGGCCGCTGGCGCCGCCCACGGCTCGTGCCTGTGCCGCCGAGGAGAGGAGGACCCCTACGTACAGCACTGCTGGCGTTTCGTGTCGTCTCGTCTTTTTTCTCGTCCGACTCAGCCAAGGACGTCTCGTACGTTGTCGTCCGATCCACAGTCGCTGGAATTTTATTGTTAAACCATCTTTGGCTCTGCTCACGTGCATATTCTGGTCATGATGAGATCACCAGAGTAAATTAAACCACGGGCTTGTTTAGTTCACCGAATTTGGAGTGTCAGATTCAATGTCGCGCCGCCGTAGTATTTCGGTTGTATTAAGTAATAATTGTCCAACTGTTGACTAATTAGTCTTAAAACGTTTGTCTGACGAAGTATAACTAAACTAGGTAATTAGTTTTTGATTTCGTCTAATTTTTGATTTTATCTATATTTAGTACTCTATGCATATATCGTAAGTTTAATATGATAAGAAATCTTTTTTTTTGTATAGTGCATTTTTGAGGAGTTTTAGAGGAACTAAACATGACCCGCATCCGATCCCCGGAGATCCGAATCTGATGACACGAAGGAGAGTCCGATCACGTACTTGGGGGCTTCACATGTATACGTGTAGGCAGTGACGGCATTCGGATGCGTACGTATATGGCAATTTGAGAGACTCTGATGATACCTTGGGGCCATGTATACGTGTGGGCAGTGACGACAGTCGGATGAGTACATATGTTGTACTGTATTCCAACGAGATTTTCATGGAGCACAGTAAGTTATGCCAGCTCAAGTTTCCAGTTACCTTTCAGTGTCAACAGAGGATGCAGATCTCATGTCTGTAAATTCTCACGTAAAGCTTTTGCAAGCTACTAGTAAGTAGTAAAACGGAGGTCTCATGAAAACAGGTTCAGATTATATTGATAACTGAACTATTTCTGCACTGAAACATGGTGTTGACGCTAGAACGTAGCTCCTTTCCTCTGTAAAAACTTTTTTTTAAAAAAATTCCTCTGCAAAACCAGGCTTGGGTGCAAACATATGGCACTCAAATCTAACAGTAGTTTTATATGATACAACACTTGGTAAGGTTAGACTCTTCTATTGTAGCTTCATGGCATGTATTTTGAAATGAAAGTCATGACAAGATTTTACAGGTCTTCATGGTCATGGCCTGAGGATAGACTGAATGTCTCCTTTTGGTATGCAAAAGCAAAACAACCAACCACTCAAGACTTAAAAACAAATACAATGACTCGGACCTTACATATAAAAGGTGCAAACTACCTATCATGTACTGTAGATAACAAACAAGAAGGCATGAGAAACTATTGAACCTGTATCCGCTTTGATAGACTTCAGAATTCAGATCCTTCTTGTCCTTGGACATACCAAATGCAACAAAGAAACGGGCAGCCATTTATGGTCAAATCTGCAACCGATCCAAAGTCCAAAGAGCAGTCGGACAAAATGGCCAGGTGCTCCAATTATTGATGGCATCTGATTGCCCAAGAGGTTCCTTGTGAAATTCATGTGTTGTTCCTGGACACAAACTAAAAAAAATATATGGTTGATGAATATGCACAGATCTCCCGGTGCCGGGAAGCACACAACTTACACCCACATCCCAAAAAAAGTTGTGATCTCATTAGTAATCAATGTCACACAGTGACCTCCCTGGGCCCAAAATGTTGTCAATTTAAAATCAAATAGGAAGACCTTATGGGTTCAGATACACTCCAGTTGGTGAAATTTCTGAGATACAACAGCAAAAAAAGGTGCAAGAAGAGGCAAAGGAGTCCTATACAAAACTGTAAGTCCACTGCTAGTTCATAACTTCCTGATGGACTGCTGCAGGGTTGTAATTATAAGCAGCTGCATCTGTCTGATCAGATGAGTCACCAGTACAAGGTCAATTGATCCTTTTGGCATGTCTTCTGCATCTCCGCACCAGTGGAATAATCAAATCACAAGTTCACAACACATAATTTACTCTCCCCCAGGGTGATTGTTTTCTATTTTCAGTAATAAACATGGGATGGTGATTTTCACCCTATAATCAACAGAATTTTTCCAATGAACACAGCCAGGGACCAAGTAATTTGTGTGACTGGAGAAAAATAAACTATGAACACATTAGCTGCTTGTTTTTGCAACACCCCAGTATTGCTTGACCGCGAAGAGTATCTTCTCAGGTACATGAGGGCCACCCTCATGATCAGCCAATCTTGTCTTCCACCTCATGGCATTGACTATTTTCTCCACTTTTACAAGAACATCGACCTTGTCACGAATTATGACAGCACCCTCCGGGCGTAAGATTCTGTCCATTTCCAGGAGTATATCTTCAAATTGACACCTGTTCAAGAATACAATTATTAGTTGGGAAGATTAATTTTATTCACACACTTGTCCCACTGCAATTTTACAAATGCCACATGCTTACTTGTTTTGGTACAAGCTGAAGATGTCATTAGAATGTATGAGGTCATATGTCCTTGGATAAGTAGAAAATCCTTCACACCTGAACCAAGAATAAGTGTATGATGAACAAATGAACATTTGATAAGAAAAAAAAAACAGTATTTTGCAATGCACCAAAACTGGCAGACAAATGGTAAGTCAATAAACTCAAAGAGAAATATAAGAACTAAGGTTTTCTTAAAGCAAAAAAATTCATACTAGTGAACAAAGCACAAATGTAAAGAATTCACATGATGACCTTGGTGACATGTTTTTCTAGGGTGCATCTAGTGGATATCTAGGTGTTGTACTCTACTACCCACACTAAAAAATTCCAGGGGCTCTCCTTCTTTCTTCTACCTTCAGCCTTCTTCATCTAACCACCTTATTCTTCCTCTGGACACATCCCAAGGAGGACCCCAGGGCTCCACCTGCTCACCTCCTCCTATTTCCAGTGGCAGCCTCCGTCTCGCCCTCCTCCCATTTCTTGCAGCCAGAGCCACTGCCGCTCCCCACAGCTATGCTAACCCGTCGAGCGAATTGCTCATGCACCAACCCTACCCATCCTCCACCACACGGGTCCACAACATCCCTGCTGCCTTACCATTACACCCAACAACCACCTCCACCACCGAGCTGACCTTCCTTCCCTCAAAGGTCCAAATCCTCAACCCTGAAATCCCCAAATCCCCTAACCCTAATCTAATCTTCCAGGAACGAAGAGAAAGAGACCAGTCTCGATGGAGTTGGAGAGGAGGGTGTCACATGGCAAATCCGCTTCTCTATAGCAACTTCACCTCAAATGGCTTCAACTGACACCAGCATAGCTAAAGTTCAGTTATCTCCCTCAGCCTTCACATAGATTGGTAACTGAATATATTCTTCTTATATCATTCTCAAAGCAAATACACTTACTAACAGCATAAAGAAAAGTTATCCAGATTATAAAATAGAACGTAACTACTCTGAAACATTATTTCAGAATTTTAGTGAGTAAATCAAACATGATATGCAAAATTTGAGAAATCCAGGAGAGCAACACAGCAGATACGTTAACACTACATACCAGTCATGATACATTCCTATTAATCCACGCTCGTAGATTACACCTAAAGTGGAAGTATTTGCAATTGTTGGAATGACATTCATGACCCATAGCTTTGGGGACTCTAGTGCAGCAGCAAAGCTACCCAGACCAGCATTCATGTCCATTATATTGCGATATCTTCCAGTATCAAGCAAGTTATTGGTTTTCTTGTAACCCTTAACATGTTTCTGCCAAAGGTTGTTGTCCTCTTCATATGACTGAACTGAGAAACCAGGCACAGAACCAAGGGTTATACGAGGAGGTACTGCATAGAGCCTCTTGGGAAAAGGCTCTAATTGACCACCGGCAACCTCAGATACACTATTAACCTCGGGTAGGGGGGTTATACAAACCTCCATCTTCTTGTACCTGGTATAGTAAGACAGAGTCAGGTTTAAGAGCAAATACAGGGACAAAAATCATATTATATTGGGAGGACTGGAGGGATGACACTCACCATACATCACCTTCGCTCGTCAAATCACATTTGCCACCTTTTGGATTATCTTGTTTCATGGAGCAGGACTTGTCATTTAATCTCTTTCTCCATATGGCAATACCATCCTTCTCAGATATCTTATTCCAACAAAGAAGTTGTGCGAATTGTTCTATTTTTCTTTGCTCATTCCGAAGATCTTCCTTTGAACGTTGCCACCCCTTATAGTGAATCTTCCAGCCAATGGGCGGGCCTGACAGCACCCAATATCCACCAGGCCTTAGTACTCTGTCAACTTCCATCATGTACATACCATCTGCAGAAACAGAGAAATGAAAGTTTCATGCTTCAGATGTCCATATCATGGGTCATTTACAACAAAAAGAAGGTCCTCATTGTGTTCTTACCATTTCCACTCCATGGAATTAAACATCTTGAGCAATGGGCCATGTCAAAGACACGAGATGGAAATGGCAGCTTTATTGATCCGAGGACACCAATATATGCAGGGACGCCTCTCTCCAATGCAAACTGTACTTGTGCCTCATGATTATCCCGTGGTGCAAATGACATGGTCAAAACATTTTTCTTCAACAGGTAAGCACCCAAACTGGCAACCTAAATGAAAAATGACAAAGAAAAAAAGAAAGGGAAGATTAGAGCTTATTGAAGAAGAACAACAACCATGGCACATCGCTCAGTAAAAATATGCATGCATTTTCAGGGTAGGGACTCACGTACCCCACAACCAGTATCCAATGCAGTTCTCACTTTCCCTTCAGCTATCGGGATGACAGAAGCAAGCTGGTCTATATATTTATCTGCACCCTGAGGAAACTGTGTTCCACCACCAGGAAACCTGAAAACATTGCCCTCATAGTGCACCCAGTTCTGGATAGCCTTCTCAACAGTAAGGCTCTTGTGTGGTACATTGGCATAAGGAACAAAATCACGGCTCTTTGGCCATCTAAAAGGAGCAACATAACCCTTTGGTGCTGGGATCAAGCAATAAAGCTTCTCCTTATCCGGTGGACAATGCCTCTCCCGATAGATCATGTTATCTCTAGGGAAGGTCATCGCACGCTTTTGCTCCTCACAAGGAGTGTAATCAGAGTACTGCTCATCACATGGCTTGAAAGGTTCAATTTTGGAACTACCAGTATCATTCAGAAGGTTGGATGCACTATGATGGGTCTCAAAACTCAGATTTGGAAGTTGTGCACATTTGGTCTGCTCATTGACCCAAGTCTGTATTCTGTCCCCTCCTCCAGAACCACTTTTCTGCCAAGCACCCAAGAGATAGAAGAAGGTACAGAGGCCAAAAATCACAATCACAATTAGCGTATTTCTGGTCCTGTTCTCAGTCAAGTTCCGTGCCATACCACACCCTAACAGAATTAACAATAAGATTCAGTCAGCCAGTTTAGTTGATATCTATGTAAAACAATATCAACTATGAAGTTCCTCAACAATAGGAAAAGGTAGGAACTACTAAGTAAATCCACAAAGTCCTAGATCTACATTTCCCTTTAAAAAAGAAGATCTAGATTTCATCAAAAGCCACCAATATGTTGCATGGTTGAAACAGATTACCAAGAGAATTTGGGTATCATATCACTGGCTGAAAACCTTAATCACACCTTGCCATCTACTATAGTATTATGTTTTCCTCATGTTCTCCTGGCTGTGTTAAATGTTTATAACAATTAAGTTAAACTAGCATTCAATGCTGTATCCTACACACACATTTTCAATACAAAAAATAAGGGAACTAGCAAACGGAATGTTAAATTACTGGCTAAAATTCAATGCTCTTTGCAGAACATGGAAAACAACAAATATCTATTGAAATCCAAAAGTATTATTCGACAATACCAAAACTCAGAGCCATGTATTTGAACACATCACAATTTCAGGTAGGAAACCATGGATCGTCAGCAAAGGATCTCAATTTGCAGACCCCTTAACGTAATGAGAAGGAACAGATGCAAATTTACTGATTTTCCTTCGCGTTAAACTACTTATAGTTCACCCCAAACCCCTAGATTTCTGCAGCCGCTAAACCCAAACAAAGACTAGCCACTACCCAATCGCCGAGGTACTTCGAAGGGTCAAAATAGCAGGCTACCGAAGAGGAGCAGGCGAGCAGCAGATCACAAGAGGCAGAACTAGTCCGAGCCATTTTTTCACACACCTTCCAGAACAACAAATCAACCGGAGATCCAGAGCGGGGCGCGGATCGGCGGACCTCCGCGGGAACCGCGACGAGTAGAGCCCGGAATCTACGCGATACTAGAGATACCACCTCGGAGCTCTCTTCACCAATCGCCAGCGGCGGAGCGACTGAGGCGAGGGCTGCGGGATGAGGCCTGAGGCGGTGGCTCCTCTCTTTCTCTCTCTCTCCCCGGGGGGGGGAGTGTCGCCGCCTCGCAGGGCTTCAAAGCCGACCGGCGGGGCCGGCAGTTCCGGTGCCTCCATCCGGTCCGTCAGATCGGAATCGGACACGTGGACGGGCAGATGCAGAGGGCGTTTTCTTGCGGGCGGTCTCTTCCGCGGTTCCGCCCACAAAACGCGTCTGCTCTGGCTCTGTGCTCTGCAAGCGGCCTCCAGTCCGTTCTCTGCATCTCCGGATTCCCACGCAAATTCCGGTATTTGCTGCGGTTGTTCTCAGGTCGCAGCGCCGCAGCCTCGCCGAGGCAAATTGCCGGTCCTACGTTGTGCGCCTCTGTTAATATAGGGCGCCGCCAATCTGCTCGACGGAATGCCTCGCCGAGTAGCCATGGCTTTTGGGGCAGGGGGAAAGCGTGGTCTGGGTTCTTGAGTCGTCGCTACTTCGTGGGCATCAATGAAGCGGGCAATTAATGATGGCATTGGTTCAGGACACATCACTGCTTTGGTTCACCATCCCCGGGAGTTCGCTGCTTCCATTTCAGACGCCAAGAAGGAATGCTTTGCTCTGGGCTTGTTTCCTGCCTGAATATACAGTATATTCTGTTTTTTTCTTCTTGCGAGCACCTATAAGTCACTGAAGTTTGCAGGTTCTCTTTGCCAAAGCATAATAGAAACAATTCAAAACGGTCCCGCACCCAATTAAAAAATCATACGATTTTATCAGGTGATCTGGTGGCATCTTTGCAGGTGTGGACAAGCCAAGGACGAACAGACCGCTCTCTTTTCACAGAAGCAAGGGCACTATGGAGGTTCATTCGAACATGTTGTACTTTCTCTTTTACCTTTACCTTTTGTTCAACTTCTTTCTTTGCTCACCAGCTACAATTTCAGGGTGTATTTAAGGTGGTACGGTTCTCAGTCTAAACTACTCTTTTAGACTGAAAATAACATCACGACAGATGAACTTAAAGAAGGAATGGACAATAGAGGAAAATTGTTATTGATCCATTCGTAAAACTTGAAACAATTATGAAGTTGTCTTCAATGTATCTATTTATGAGTAAGAATACTTGTTTTCGTGGGAATACAAAGCATATGTTGGCAAACTAAGAATTGAATGTAGGGCAGCAGTTGCTCAAAGTAACAGTTGATTTTTTTCCACCATAGTTTGCAAATTTGCCTGTATTGGTTACCTAGATGGATATGGACTGTTCTTTTTCTTTTTTTTTTCTCGAATACGCAGGAGATCTGTGCATCGTTATATTAAGAAGAGACAGAAGACTTATACGTGCCAGTTAGGGCAAAGGTCCAAGAAATAAGAGAAAATGACAAAAACAAGAAAAAAGCCTTCACCAGTGACCTAATACAAAATCATGGCCTAATGCTTCTGAAGGCCTTTGCACTCACCATGCACCATAGGTTGGCCTCATCTCTAATGTCCTGCAAAATAGTAATTAAGTGCTGTGCCGCAAGTCATTTTGCTAAGTAGATTAGATGACATGATCTAAGTTGCACTATCAATTTTGCATTACCTTTTTCAGACTAAATTATCTGTAGTTAGTGAATGCAAACGTTATGCCTTAACAGCTCATATAAAAGAGAAGTAAAAGGGTATGCATTAGCTCCAGTGCAATCTTTGGTAAAAGTTGGTTTGTTCTGTACTTGTACGTCTTTACTTGCATATAACTTTGCAAGTAACTATGACCAAAAGAAGAAATAATCGTGACATTTGAAATCAACACTGTTGTTACTTTAATCAGTGCATCATCATTACTATGATCTGATCAACATGTTATCTGCTTTAATTTTGGGATCATGGTTCTTTTCATTTGGTAGTAACTCATTAACTCTGGCTATGTTGTGTTACCTATTGCTTAGCACAGAAGTAAATTTAAATTTGTTGTTTTCCATTTCCTTTTCTGATCTAGGATTTCTAGACCTAATTTTCTTCCTTAACTAGCATGATATGATTGCTCTTTTTATTAGTGGGATCCTAATTTTTGTAGGTAACTAACCTGCCATCCTTAGATGAAAGCCTTTTGATTGTTAGTTTATTGGTCCTTTAGCAAGATATGAATGCATAAATCTGTTAGCTTTCAAAATAAAATAGTTGAATGAGCACTTTAGGAATCTGTCCAAAGAAAAGGCCAAATCATGGAAATTCATTCCTTCACCACCCACCTTTAATTTTCCTCCTTTTCTTTTGCAGCAAGGATGATCTTGTGGGCTCCCTTGCCCACTTCACAAGCAGGGATCTTAGCATAATCTTGCATCACTTTATAATTATCCATCTACTTGTTTTCTGCGACTATAAGTGCTCAACATTCAACAAATCAGTATATTTGGTATTTGCAGCTAAGGTGGCCCTATCTTTACTTTAAAAGAAGTTAGTTTCTGTTTTTTTTTATCTTTCAGCTTTGGCACTGATAAAATGCAATCCTTGGACCATGACCAAGAAACCACACCCGTTGGATCCCAAAAACTCTCGCCCAATGCTTTAAGATTCACCCCTCTTTGCGTTCTGCACCAAGTAAGCAAAGCATTGGATGTTGGCATCCTACTAGTACATGGAGAAACGTGAGGAAAGAAGCTATTGAAACTTGGTGCAGATCCTTTAAGTTTGAATGGCTTGCTTTGGTGGCCTTGGAAGATTCAAAGTGAAAAGGGTGCTTCTTGCAAGGAGGGCAAGCACAAGAAATGAAAAGCATACAAAAGCACAAAGCCTTGTATTGTACTGTTGTCTGCTGGTTACCACAGCCTCTCCATCTCTCCATGAATGCTTCAGTTTGGGTTTTACTGAAGACAGTAAGTAATAATAGGAGGCGGATGGCAACAGGGGTCTAAAG
Organism: Bothriochloa decipiens; assembly: GCA_023333625.1. Classification (NCBI taxonomy): domain Eukaryota; kingdom Viridiplantae; phylum Streptophyta; class Magnoliopsida; order Poales; family Poaceae; genus Bothriochloa; species Bothriochloa decipiens. Next base: position 7,919 of record JALGXP010000032.1, on the reverse strand, counting down.
CAAGGACTTGGTTCTTTGCTGTTGCTCTTGTGCCCTACATGGCCCCTTTAGTTAGGTTTGTCTGTTAGAGGATGGATGATGGGGGAGGCTCCCCCATCCATCCACTACTCCCATGACTTTTGCAAAATCTAACTGTCAGGGTCACAGAACCTTCTATAAGCAGCCTTAGACATGCCTCCCTTGTCCCTTTGTGCTTTGGGACCCGGCGTGGCCTTGGGGTCTAGCTATATCTACAGACACGACAGTGCTGTGATTGATGGTTGTACTGCATCAACCAAACTCCTAGAGCCAAAGCACAGCAGGCAGCACAAGTTGCATGTCTCCAGCTGAGCAGCAGCAGCAACAACGCCATGGCGAGTGCAAGAAGCTGGTCAAGGCTGTTTGCCATCTCGGCCTTTGTCTGCCTCCTGGTGGTACATCCTGCTGCCATGGTGAGCGGCCTGAGAAGAGAGGACATGGTCCTCAGCCATGATGGGGCGCCGACGCCGGCGGCGGCGCCCGCTGCCGTCGGCGGTGACGGCGCCAGTGCATCGTCAGAGAAGCGGTTCTCGACGGCGACGGCCGTTGGCGCGGTGCAGATGAGCAAGTGGAGGGTCCGGCGGGGCTCGGACCCGATACATAACAGGAGCTGACGTGATGCCCTCAAGTGCTGATGAAGCTGAGAAGGATGGCAGCAGGCACTTGCCTAAAGCTGTGTCTGCTGTTCAAGCAGGCCGATGAACAAGCCACTAGGGTGTGTCTCTCTTTTTTGTTTTAGCGACTAGCGAGAGAGGTAATCTCGTGTGGTGCTGGAGAGGAGGAATACAATTGAGGAGCGAGTCTGCAGGAGATTTGTGGGCAATGAAAGGATGAATGAGCAGGGTGTTTAGCTTCTTGGCTTAGCTGTAGGAGGATCGATAGCAGCAGGCAGAGGCAGGTGGATGTAATGTACTAGGTGATTGATCAGTTGGGCTGTGATTTTACAGGAGTAATTTCTCGTCAGATGTTAAGATGTGATGCTGTCTTTGTTTGCATTGGTTCAGAGATGGATGTACATGTCGCTGAACTTGGAGACAGTTCGGCCGTTTACTGTTCCTCTGCTGCGTTTCTTTCAGCTCCACCACGGTGGTCCCGTGAGGAATGTGCCGGCGTGGTTGGTGCATCAGGATACATTCAGGAAGACGCTGGTTGCAGGTTGGAAGGAACGTTTTTATGGCTTTGATGAATTGCAGGTTGGAAGGAACGTTCTCTGTTGCTTTTGCCCATGACCTAAATAAACAGTTTGATTTACAACAAATTTATAAATCAATTTAATTTAGGGCACAGGACGTACATGTTTAATATAATGTAGGCCGATTGCACCGATCATCTGTGGTCACTAATCACCTCACAGTTTCCTTAAGAAAAAGACTAATCACCTTAGGCCAGTCTCAGTGTAAGGTTTTTACCTCCCGGTTTTTAGAAACTTACATGAAACAAATCTTTTTCAGCGCATAGTTTCATTTCACACTTTCGCACGGTTACTTTAGCCTTTCGTAGGTCTCATCATCATCTATCTCCCACTTTTTTTTTTTTTTTTTGGTCTCTTCTCCGACTCTCGCCCGTGCCTGGAGCTTGCATGCGTGTCCACGCACCACGCTTGGACCTCGCCAACGGCAGCGGACCGGTGGAGCGGCGCGCCTATGGCGGGGCTCCCGTTCGCGCTCGCTCCTACGGCCGATGGAGCCAGCGGCGGGGCTGCACCCGCACCTGCGAGTTCTGTAGGAGTAGATACTGTCCTTCACTGGAAATATTGGTGCCCCTTAGTATCCCCAGATTATGGGCTCTTGTAATATCTGCTGCATATATGTGTATGAACACGCATATGGTTCATTTGACAAAGAAGAATATTGTTCGGTTTCACTTACTTTCAGTTTTCAGGCCTATATTTCAAGTTTTATATATGACTAAAAATAGGAATTGACACGATTGATAAACCTTAACACTGAAAAGTTGTTCAGAGGACAAAATCCATAAACAAATGGTGTTACTGGATTAAGATCTGGTTCGGCCAAAAAAAGGTTATTGGTTCTGAGGACAAAATTTTCAAGTCACTCTGGAAATGGCATGTCACATATTCACTGAAATTCCCAAAGAACTCAAATAATCTGAACCATGTTAAATATTTAGCATGGCCCCAAAACATACCAGACACATCCAAAAAAATGACAGTGGCTTCCTCGGATCAAGGCCTTCAAGCTTTTAAATATCTGCTGCTGCAGGTGTGTGTGCTAGCTATTTGTTCTCATTGCTATCTAAATATTTTGTGTTGGCATGTGCAAAGTATCTGAATTCACCCCTTATACATTGGTTCGAAAGGTCTTGTTTTAGTTATTATAGTTCTAAGTAATGTTTTCTGGAATGAGATTTTTCGAACTATCGCCCAGGTGATGTGGCAAACTGCACCTGATCCTTGTGACAAGTTGAGACAATGGATTCACTGAACTTTGCTGGACAGTTCAATGCTAATTCAAGGCAGGCTCCCACTTCTCTAGCTACAGTTTTTTCTGTTTAACAGGTGGCTAGCTTCTCTTTTTCAGTTACCAGATGCATTTTACTATACTACTACTTTTTCCAAACTTTTCTACAAGTTGACTAAAAAGTTGTTAAGAATGATCAAGAAATCCTTCTTGTAGGAAAAAACGGTGCAAGGTCAGAGCTCCTCCATTATGCAGAGCCGTTGGTTCCGTTGGTTGCATGCTGGGCTGCATTGGTGTCTACAGGTTATTCATAGTTAGTGTCAGCTGCAGCTCACAAACCAGTGCAGGGTTTTGCTGATCTTCTGTTGAAGACTCGAAGTCACCAATGTCAATAGAGTATTTAATAGAGCAGTCCCTTGATTACCACTGTCAAATACTGAAGACGTGGAAGTAAATTCCAAATGGAGCTTTTCATTGTGGGACATAGAAAAGACTGAACTTGAGATTGAAAATTCAGTTGTTAGGTCTGCCACTGAAGGAAAACATTTTCAAGGAGATTGAAAAGACTTAACTTGAGATTGATTCATTGGATTTGGAAGGTGAATTTGAATTTGTGAATATATATATATATATATATATATATATATATTTGAACAAACCAACATTTCCAAAAAAATGCAGACATCTAACCGCCTTATCAAAGGAGCTATGAATGTCAGATTCGACAATCAATTTATTGTAAACAGTGGTGTTGCTTGGCAATAGTGGCAATCAGCTGAGGTATATGCAGGCATACGAGGGCATTTTTAACATAAACGATAATAAAAATTAGCATGGTAATTTCCGACTAATAATATCAAAATAAGAAGAAAGAGCATATCCATCATCAATTTTGGCATTACTGGTTTCACATAAAAGACATCGGATGAACAGTAGCAGCACTCATGCTTATTCAGATCCAATGCCTCAGGCAGCAATAATAGCATCTGGGATCTCCAACAGGTTGTGACTGTGTCAGTCTTATTATGTTTTATTTCTAAATAGAGCTATTGGTGTACAAAGGTAGGAAACAAATGGAGGAAATCAACGAGAGCCAAAGCCGCCACCACCATCCGTGAGAATCTGAAGAATGGCACCAGCACTAACCGTTATAGTGTTCTTTCCTCCGAGGTAAACCTTTCTATCACCTTGTTTAGATACTAAAATTAGTATCTAAAATTTACTATGCAGAATTCCTATTCTCCATCACATTAAAATACCGACACATATATAGAGTACTAAATGTAGATAAAATAAAAAACTAATTACACAGTTTTGTTATACTTTACGGGACGAACATTTTAAGCCTAATTAATTAATGTTTAGATAATTATTACCAAATAAAAATAAAATTATTATAGTGTGACGGGACATTTACTATATAAATTTTGTCTATCAAATTTAATAACTAAACGAGCCCTAAATAGTTTGCACCACGAGCTCCATCCCGTCCTCCTTTTAGTCCCCTGGGAGCATGCACCCGTCACTCGATCGGATAGAATGCTCACAACAATAGGCCGCCGGAATTCAATCTCCCTTACAAGGCCATCACCACCTCTGTGTAAACCAGAACCTCCGCTGTTCTCGACTTTTTTTTTCATTTTTAGCATTTTTTTTAAAAATTATTTATAATTATGATACGAGAAATCTTTTATTTTCAAATCTAGCGTATTTAGCCGCGCTATGGATCATGGCGTTGCCAAATAATACTATCGTATCGTGCCATGCATGCCAGCGCGTCGAAACTGCAACAGTGACAGTGCAGGTGCTGATGTGGCAAGCCTGCCGCGCCATGCGGTGCCAAGCCTACCAGTCTGCCATCATGACAATAAAGTGCTTGAAGCAGTGTGTGCAGCGTGTGGGCATACGCGTGGAGTAAATTTGTGCATGTGTACGTGTGTGTGAGAGAGAGAGAGGAGAGAGGAGAGAGGAGAGAGGAAAAGTAAATGCCTGCAGCATGTGCATGCATCTGTCCGTACTCAAGCTAGTGTGTGTGGGTGCGTAAGATACACGAGAGAGAGAGAGCCATGTGTGCATGGCTTAGAGAAGAGAGTAAATATTTGCAGAATTTTCTTAAAAGGGTTGTCTATTATTCATTGGGGTGATTTATTGGCTCCCGTCACCTGGGTGGGCTAAGTCTAAAAATCACTTGATTCTTTAAAGAAGATAGAATCGGATGATTTAAAACTATTTGTCATCCAATTTAAATTTAATGGAGCAGATAAAAAGCAATTAACAGATTATTTTTATGAAATACAAATTGAATAGTTCAAAAGAAAAAAGGTAGATTTTCAATTATATTTTATGAAAGGCAAATTAGAATATGATCAAAATAAAGATGTAGAGAAAAAATAGATTTAATCAGATCTATGAAACGTAAATTAGAAGATGATTAAATAAAGAAACATAAAATATATGTAAAATACAAACATAGATTTTGACCAATCTCATTTATTAACAGTTAATTTACATCAATAGAATTACGTATGGTCTCTTGGTTATTTCTCAAAAAATGACACTTATTGTACCATGAAGAGAGTAACTCTTATTACTAGGCCCTACGACAGATATGATATGACCCTGTACCACACCAACCGTATGGGACTCGGATTGGGCAACTTTACTCAGCAACGTTACGTTGCAACTTTCGTGCGATCTCCATCCTTCAACTACCATCTGACGGCTACAGTGGTTCTAGAGACTACTCGCTTTTCAACCCACGCCAAGTGCTAACAGATGCAATTTCAGGGAGCCGGACGCCGGAACGATGCTAGAACTCCGGCGCACGCGAGTCGCGACGAGTTCCTTGCTGCCGCGCCGCGTCGCTTCTTGCTGTTGCCGCCCTGCTGCGCCGTTCCTTGGCCACGCTGCTCGTTGCCTGGTGCCTAGCAGCGCCGCCCGTCGTCCATTGCCCGGCCGCGCCGCGCGCCCTCCGCGCCGGCCGGCAGAACAGGAGACCTACCCGGCCTCGCATACTGGCCCAAGACTCGAGCTGGCCCTCCCGAGCATCGTCGCCATGCCGCAGGTCCCGCACAACCTCAGCTCCTCGCCGTCCTACGCGATTGGCTCGGCAGCACCGCGGCAAGATGCGGCCGCAAGCACGGCGCCAACCGCCAGGCCGCGCGGCCATGACGTCCCCTAGGGAGCTTCGTGATCGCACCCTCACGAGCTCCGTCCCCGCGTCTGCTCGTCTCGTCACCGGCCTGCCCGCTCGATGCGCCGGCGTGAGCCCCGGCCGCGCACACTCGCGGCGCTGCCCGAGAGCTTGCCGCGCCGCCCTCTACTGGCTGCCTCTGCGCACGCCCGCCCAGCTCGCCGCGTCGCTCTCCGCGCAGTTGCTTGTCCCGCCGCCCTCCTCCTCAGCCACGCATGCAAGCTCGCAGCGCTGGGAGCCAGCTCGCGGCGCCACCATCTAGCCACACATATGCTCGACTCGTCGCCCTCCGCGCTGGCCATGCGCGCTCAGTGCATCCCGAGGCCCATCTCATCCTGCACGCGTACGCTGGAAGCGTGCTCGTCATGGTGCCGTCCTTGCCCACCGCATCATGGGAGAGCGCCGCTACACGCGTGAATGGTGCTCCATGAGCGCTCCGCTTCCTGCCAGCACTCGGAGAGAGCCGATGGAGCCGAAGGAAGAAAAATCAGCGTGATAAAGTATGGCCCCATAAGCTGAGAGCAAGGACAACCTTTGGATATGGTTTGGACGGTCAAGATGGAGAGAAAGTTATATTGTAACTTTATTGAGCAAAGTCAATCTCCTTCCAACCGTATGGTCTCTTGGTCCAAGGCTGCATAGCCTCTCACATGCACACGCACACGCACACATACACATGCTACAAACTACTGTTCCCCTCTATATACGTGCTAGCTACTCACATGTCCTGTAGTCACTAGTGTCCGTCACACATCCTTTCTCCACTGGCCAGGGCAGACTCTCTTTCACAGGGGCTTGCTGCCAGACCGGTGGTGCCGCGCCATACGTGGTGGCGCGGCAAGCTCGCCACCAGTTTCGACGCGCCGGCATGCATGGCGTGGCAATATTATTTGGCCGCGCCCAGATGCTAAATGTGTGAGTTTTTTTTTTTTTTTTTTCCTGTGTGCCATTATAAAAGATGAGCTCAGCCTTCATGGATCGAAAAGATGATTTCGGCCTGTGTGACTAACACCATCTTTATTTTTTTCTGTGTGCTATTTCGTCCATTTGAGCTGGTAACGGTGTCAAACAGCCATGCAAAAAGTCCAAAATACCTTCGGGCCTCAACCCCAATGACATGTGGGTCCCACATCCATCCCCTTCCTCTCAACTCCCTGCCATGGTGTGCGGGAGCCTCGCAGGTGCGCGGAGGACGTGCTCGTGGTGTATGGCTGCCTCCGTCCTGGTGCCCGCGGCGGCCTCTATCCGGGGTCGCTCGTTGGCGGCCAAGGCCGCGGCCGTGCCCGACCTGGTGGGGCCGCGCACATGGTTGGCGGCGGCCCGAGTCCTGCGCCTTCCCACGCACGGCGGAGGTCGGTGAGGGCTGCAGTGGAGCCCGAGCACCTCCCCCCCGTGCGGCGTCGTGGACATGAGCCCCGCTGTGTCGGCCTCGGGCAACCTCGTCGTCATGGCGTTCGACTTCCGGGCGGTGGAGACGGAGGTGTTCGTGTTCCGCGCGTCCGACCCGTCCCACCGCGCCGTCGAAGGCGGGGGCGAGCCACGCGGCTGTGGCGGCCAAGGCAGAGGACGACGAACGTGGTGGACGGCCCCCGCGTCGGCGAGTGGCGGCTGTCCGGCGGCGCGCTGCCCTTCAGCGGAGAGACGCTCGCGGACGTGTAGCCAGTTTCATCATGCTAAGCCGAACATGGATCCACGGCCATCCGTTCCATCTCTTTTCGCCACTTCTCCAAGAAACAGATTCGGGAGCATCCTCCTCCGCTGGGACGCTGCTGTCGCCCGTCGGTGGTGGTGCCTAGTGGGAACAGAGCCAAAGATGTCGCAGGGAGGTGCGGTCAGGAGGGGAACGGGGACGCCGCCGTTGCAGCCTCGCCCTCGCCGGCCGCCACCACGGTAGCGCGCCCGCCCTTCTCGCGCCGGCCGTCCCGCTCGCCCCCCAGCAGCGCTGCACCGCCCGCTTGCGCCAGTGAGGGTGGATGTGTGCCGCCGCCACCGGCACCCCAAGCTCTGATTCGTCAATGCCACAGGGCCTGCCCGCAGGGGGACCTGGCCGCCACGGGTTGCTCACTCCGGCGCCCCAAGCTCTGATCCGTCGATGCCACAGGGCCTGCCCGCGGGGGGACCTGCCTGCGGGGCAGCGGCCGATCTACAGCTGGGGGCAGCGGGGCCGGCTCCTGAACGCCGGCTGGAGTGGCGCCGGCGGGATGGCGCTCCGCCATCGATTGGGTCGGGGCCGAGCCAGATTTTTTTTCTTTTTTCTGAACCGGTGTCGGGCGTCTCTCTACCGTGCG
>JALGXP010000314.1:0-38731 GCA_023333625.1 Bothriochloa decipiens | reverse complement strand
ATGGAAACGAGGTCACGAGGCGGCGGCCGCATCAAACCCGAGGCAGAGAGGGCAAAAAGAGGGCCAACAACAACCAACACCAAACCGCCAATCAGGAAGAAGCAAGCAAAGGGAGTAAAAGGAAGCAAGCCGCTGAGGGCGAACGAGAGAAGTCGGGAAGAGAGGCTCAGACGCCGCTGCTGATACTGACCACTGGGCGCGAAGGAGCGGAGCCGGCGGCCAATAGGCGAGCGCGTCGTCTCCTTCCCTTGTTTCCTCTCTCTCTCGCTCTCTCTCTCTCTCTCTCTCTCTCTCTCTCTCTCGCGCGCGCGCGCGGTTGGGCGCAGGCGGGAGGAGGATCCCAGGAGGCCTGCCAATCGGCGCACGCTCTGGCGCTCTGCGCAGAGGTCGTCGCCGTGGACGCGTAACCCTAGCGGCTAAGACGGGATTGGGCAAGTGATTATTGTAGCGTCTCGGACAGGTGGACGACGGGCATGGATTATTGTTTATATAAATACATAATAACGTACTCATTGTTAATTAAAAAAATAAGCAAATATTTGTGGGGCGTGGGATACGTGTGGGCGGACGAGTGGACGGCCCGGATGCGGCGGGTAGAAAGAAGATTGTCTTTGGATCGGATAGACGTGTGCGCGACAAAAGTGAAGTGGTCACCACGAGCTCTTTTTATTTTTTCTTTTTTGGCACGGCTGCTGTGCGATGCGGTGCGTCAAGTGTGAAGTGACAGAGGGAGAGAGAGAGAGAGCAGGCGCCGTGGTTAACTTTCTTCCAGAGGATAATGCTAAACAAGAGCGAGGTGGTGGCTAATCAGAAGTGGCACGCGGCGTGTTTAGTGTCCATTTAATTAAGCTCGCGCGCTGTGCCAGATGGCGAGTTAGCGAGCTAATCACAATCCTTTAGACCTTCGTGCCACTTTTTTCCCCGTTTTGTACAAATAATGGTTCTTAATGATGTTTTGATTAGCCAACGCAGTTAGGTTGCCTTTTCGATGGCCACTGCAAATGATGTCTTCCACGGGACGACTGCACTCCTAGTTGAGCTTGAGCCTAGAGCCCATACGCCCATACGTTCGTTGGCTGTGGCACAAAAGTTTGGTGATTAAGGTACGGGTACATGCTAGCTGCCGTCTGGGAGACGATCTGGCGTGCATCACCTAGGATGGGACGTGATGGTTTTATCGGCCCTTTTCTTTTTTTTGTTTGGTGTGATTAGTAGGACTCCGGTGATTAGATCACTTTTTTAGTTAAGACTTGAAACACATGAGAAAGTGAGCTCCTGTGATTTTTCTTTATTTTTTATGCTCCTCAGGGATATTCTTTTATTTTGTTTAAGGACAATCCATCAAGGATATTCTTTTTTAGAAAAAAGGTGATTATGCTTATTCGAGAAGATTGGGAAAAGCCCCGGAGCTCGGTTACATAGAGTGGAAAGTGGAGCCACATGTAAGGAGCACGTTCATTTTGTCTGATGGGTTACTCCTTTGGAGCGTAGATATTTTACATAAATTATAGAATGACTTTATTTTTCACAAGAAAAAAAATGTAGGAACAAAAAAGAATGGAATCCCACATTCCGAATGAGGGATTAACTTGTATGGGCAACGGAAGGTTAAAAATCTATCAATAATCGTGTCATGCGTTCTAATTTGTTATGGACTTAGTTTGCACCATGTCTCAATACTTTGGCATGTAAGAGAATGGTAGACCAAAGAAACACGCTACTCGAGCTCGTACTGGCACGACATAGATTGAGTTCTTTAGATTCCCATATCGGACGGCTGTAAGTGGTAAAGAAAAAAAAACTTAGTCTCTTTAATATTAGAAAATGAAAAAAGAATAAATATATAGATGGATGTCAAAGTTTTAACGTGGCAGACATGTTAAAGACAGACGAGTCACACGATGAGAGTTATGTACTTATATTAGTACTATCTTTTATAAAAATATTTAATTTTAAAAGGTTTGATTTCTTATTTTTTTCAATGTGCATTCTAAAGGCCGGTTTAGTAGATCCTTAGATTCAAAGCTGCTTTAGTCGCAGATTTTTTTACTTCTGTTTCTTTGGTTGAAAAATCAAAAAAGTTTGATAAAACATTTATAAAGGATGAAATGACTATAATATTCTTGAACAATTGTGATACTATTTCGAGGTCAGACAGAGTTTTTTATTTGAGAACTTTATATTTTATATATTAAAACAGTCATATTGTAAAGAGATCCTCCGCATTACGTCAAGGTCCTGTGACCTAAAAAGTAGACAACAATGTCGACCGAGATGCATTGGATGATTTTTCTGTCGACAAGGGGTATACACCGGGGCGTCAAAGACACGTGTGTAACAACTCTGGTGTTATATTAACTAAAACATGACATGCCATCATATGCATCGCAAAGCATTCATGTTTAAGTCAACCTTAATATGCATCAACTAAAACAAGTTTACATTTTATAGGTTGATTGAGCTTCTGTAATGTTTTGTCACATGAAATGATAAAACCCTATTTTCGAATGTCATTGCAAATGCTTAGTTTATATTCTATGTAATTGAGGTGTAAACTGTGTTTACATTAGTGTCAAGCATAGTGTATAAGTCTGAGTCCAACCCTAAAAATGATTTCCATATTTGAAATTAAATTTAGATTCCAAAGCTTATTCCTGAGTCTGGCGATTCAAATTTAAATTCGAATTAGAAATGCTATAGAAGGTTTTTCAAAAGTCAACTTGGTCAACCAAGGGTGTCATTGGGTCCATGACCTGAAAATGTCCTTGGATGATGTTTGTGATCACTAATAACCAATCAATTAAGTTAGAAACCAAATTGAGTTTAAATTCTATTTCAAAAACCCTTTATTTCAAACCCTACTTTTATCCCCTTTTCTCTAATTCAAAATCTATAAAGAATTTGGGGATACTCTAAAAAGATAGTTTGTATATCTTGACAAGAGCAACAAAGTTGGTATATAAAGTTTTTCAAGTTTCCAAAAGGAATTTCAAATTAATTTGAAAATACAGTTTCTAGCATTTATCCTCTTTTGATTTTAAAACTATAATTTAAAATTTATGCATAATCTGAGAAAACTTTGTATATGAAAAATGTTTGGTTTGGCAAGTTCAACATTTTATAGTTTTGAAGATTTTCAAGTTTTATTGAAAAATCAAAAGTAATTTCAAATGTTCATTTCTAGGGTTTCATTCCCTTTTTGAATTTGAATTCAAATTTCAAAATCTAGATAGAATTTGAGGATACCAGTTAAAGGAAAAGTGTAGCTCTTGAAAAGTTATGCAAATTATATTTTTGGAGATTTTCAAGTCCTTATATAAATTTTGAAGTAATTTGTATTTTAAAACAGGTGGCAATTCTGTAATTATCTCGAACAGTACCTAACCCTATCGGCGCCCGCCATGGCCGGCTTCTCATCGCGCGCCGCCGTCCACCGCCGCACCTTCTCGGCTGCCCACGCGCTCCCGGACGCGCGAAGGTTCACCATCGTCGTGTCGCTCGCTCGAGTATCGACTCCGTGCTATAAATACCAGTCGTCCGACGCCTTTTTCTTCTTTCTTCCTCCCGCCGCCGTCGCCGACGACCTCGCTCCGCCGCTGAAATTCGCCGCCGACGCTTCATCTCTGTCTGATTGCGCTTGCCAACAGCTCTGCCACATTCTCATGGTCATCTTGGGCCAGTTGGTGTTTGCTCTTCTCGCTTGAGCCACCTGCACACCGCTTTCTTCTCCACAGCCGGTCAGTCGCGCCGCCGTGCCATCGCCGCCGTTTGCCACCGCCGGAGGTGAATATATTTTACCTTTGACCCCGCTACCGTGTTCTCCGTGTCATCTTGCACCTGATGCGCACCTTGGTTTGAGCAGCGCATTGCCGGAGACCGCCGTGACGCCATCTTGCCATCGGAGCGCCGCCGCCGCCGCCATCACCGCCGACCGCAGCTCAACCCAGCAGCTCCGAGCCTCCATTAACGTGCGCGTCAGCGCCGTGGTGAGCTCCTGCATCTATCTGTGCCATCAATTTCACTCCTCTCGCATCGTAGCCGCCGACCATCGTGGCTCGCCGCCGGCACGGCCATGCCGCTCCGCCGCGTGCGTTGCTGCCTTGGCTAGGGACCCGGAGATGGTGTCATATAGTTGACAAACTTGTCCGTTTGAGTGCCCTCCGTGAGTTCGTGTGGTCACCGTCGCCGGAAATCGCTCCGGTGAGCGACGCCGCCGGGCCGCCGCACCGTCGCGCCGCCATGGCCGTCGGCGTGGGTGCCGCCGCCGCTCCCCAGCACCGTTAGCTACCTCAATCGACGCGCCGTGTTGAGATGAGCCCGTAGGAGCAAACCGTGTCGCCGCAGACCTCGCCGACGGCGAGGAATCGATGGTCAACCGCCGCGCCGCCGTCGGTCAGCGCGGGGGTACTGTGCCGATTTTTTTTCTATTTTCAGAAAATGATTTAAATGCTGTTTTCTTTGAAAAATCATAGTAAATCATATATAGCTCCAAAAATTCTGAAAATTTTTATGAGTGTTCCTTATGATGTCATCTACCTAGGAAAAATATGAAATTCCAAATTTGAGTACTTTTTGCATATGTTAAAATTAGCCATTTTAATTGAAAAATGGACCTTCAATGATTTTTAATAAATAAAATAATTGGCTTTTAATTCTGAAATTTGTTTTGCCATCTAATTAGACTAAGAGCTTTCTAAAATAAAATTTTAGGCTTAATTTGATAATTTTAATTTTTATGCCTTTATTTAATGCTTTTAAATAATTAATTAATCCCTTTAGTTAAGCTTAATCATTATAGGATTTGATTGACTTTGGGATTGGTTGATGACCTTAGGTCATTAACCCTAATGACCTTTGGCACTTTAATTAATTGTTTATGCTTATCTTAATCATGTCATTATTGCTTAATTAATGTTATTTTATGTGTAATTAATTACAAAAATGGCATAGATAACCCTAATAAGTTTTATAAGCAAAGTTTTGTTAGCTTGCAACTTTATCGTGAAGAAAAGTTGTACTCAAGCCCTTAATCTGATCATGCATCCATCGAGCATCATGTTTACTATTCCCTCATGTTGAAGCATATTAATTATCGAATAGTTTCCGTTAACGGAGAGTTAACGTTATCGCCCAGATCCGAAGGACGAGCAGATTCAAGAATCGAGAGTTGATCCAGAATTCGAACCCGTCTACCCCGAATACCAAGGCAAGCCCCGGATGCATTCAAACCCTATTCTATTTATAAAAGTTTTACCGCTTCAGCTATGATATGTTGCATTAAGTAATAGGAGTTGAGTGAAAACCCACCAATTGCATTACCTATCTTATTTCCTTATTCCTTGTTACCTGCTCTGGAAGATAAGTAGTAATGCTTAGCCCTGCTTATTATTTATTTGTTCCAAGGCAAAAGAATGAAAAAGATGAGATTGATTTCTTGTTGAAATCTTGATGATAGTAATAAATCGAGTCCGGACGGCGACCTTGCACTGGGAATGGAGTCCCTCTGTAGTGTTCTCGTCTGTTGATGCCCTAGGTCCCGTTCATTGGTGAACTGGATGATATCGAGAATTTAGAAATCCACATGCATGAAGTGGTATATGGATGGTTGGAGCCGTGTATACATGGAGTGACCTAGCGTGGGGCCAGAGATCCCATCTGTATCATAGTATGTTTTACTGTGGGGTTTAAGTTCCCACGTATCTCGGTACGCTGGGCCGCAGAGCTCACGGGTGCCATGTGGTGATATACGGCTGCGGTTGTTATCCCGGTATAACGGTTACCTGGGGTGCATCAGAGTTAAAGTCTCCGGTACTTCCAGTGACCTAGGTCCTAGCTGGGTATGAAAATGGATTCGAATCGCCGTTGCTTCTCGGAGAAGAAGACTCGATCATTGTTCATCATCGTAGTAACAACTTGAACAAAAATTAAGGATCAATAATGAAGTTGGTTGATAATGGGAGTTGGCCCAAGCAACTTCTCTTTCTGTAAAGCTTTTCTACAAAATTTCTTATCTCCTACAGACCTTACCTTGTCCCTCTAGCCTGCATTTCTTGAGTCTCCACCCTTCTCTTTCGTCAGGTCAGTCTTGTTGAGTACTGTTGTACTCAGGGTTTGTTAAACCCTTGTTGCAGGTGAGCCTCATGGGCAGGAGTGTTTTGCATCCTGCTGCATGACAGTCGTCGAGGAAAGCGACGACGAGTAAAGATGCTTAGCTCTTGGGCAGAGCTATTGTTAGTATTGTAATCTACTGCTACTCTACTACTATTATGGTTTGTATAATCCAAACTTATTGTTGTAAATATTTGAAACTCAAAGGTTTGTAAACTTAAGTTATTGTAAGTCTTTCGCTGTTTTACTCCATGGTATTTTATTTATATTTATATCAAACTGTTATAATACTGCAATGTCTCTCTACAATGATTGATCCTGCTCGGAGAATCGTGGATGATTCGGGATTTACCCGATAGACTTTTTAAGTCGTATGGAACACAGTCATGGTTATTTGGAGTCTGTTTAGACAATAATCATGCATGTGGGCCATATGATTTAGGAGGTTCTGCCACAACGTACACTCGGATGGACTGATCGCGCGTAGCGACGGTTTAGAGTGGATCGGTGGAGCTGTCGAAGAAGAAACATGCCAACAACTGAAGGATGATATTGTTGTCGCCGTCGGAGGCAAAAGAAACTCAAACCGAAAGCCCAAGTGGAGGCAGAGTTGTCTAACTGATACCAAAGAAGTAGTTGTGTAATTAAAACAGGAGACCACGTAGAGTGGTCACATGACATCCAGTGTAGAAGAGGCAGACCCACGGAGGAGCAGTTGGGTGGTGTCCACGAACATTGTGTTTTGTCCACACACATCTCCCACGCAGCACGGCAGCGCTGCCATCCGCATGCTGGACACGTTGTTTGTTGCGGGTCCCACATCACATGGTGGTGGTAACATGCTAGCGTCTTCCCCAGGAGATCATTAAAGAAGGCATCATCCTTAGGAGTCTTGAACTGTTTCACATGTGTCCAACCCAAGCGTATGGGACTGACCGGGAATGCTCCTTCACCAGAGACAACTCCACGTGACATCTACAGAATTTTAGACCTAATTAAGGGTAGAGTCAACAAGCTTTCACAATAGAGTGGTTACAGAGCATAAAATTTTCACAAATAACAAGACTGGGATATAAGCATGAAGCAAAGAAAAGTAAGATGACCATTCTAACTAGGCTTGCGTCTACAGTCAATAAGGAGCTAATACCAACTTGTCACACCCTAATTTTAAGGACAAAATAGGATATATAAAAGACTTATGTGCGTCCCCAAAAGTCACACACATAAGTCGATAAATCATAAACAATACCATCTCAAAGTTTATTACATAGCGAATAGATATTTATTACATTGTCTCATATATGAAAGTTTGACAAATATAAAACAACTAGCACTCTTGCGGAAGCTTCAACCACAGGGACGAGGTTGACTAGTGAACATCAAGCCTAATACTCATTACGGTAATCCTCATTCCAGCCTTGATCTGTTAGCCATCCGGGATTTTCCAAAATTAAAATTAAAGCAAGCGTAAGTACTCAACGGTACTTAACAAGTATAACCAAAGGTTTATGAGGCACAAATAGCTGACATGGTTAACTGTATTTAGCTTTTAATTATATAACAAGTTTGGCAATTATCATCAATAAGGTATTATCATCCTCATAACCACATGATCACAAATATAACTGAATAAACGAATTACACATAAACCATTAAATGAACATAACAGATTCCCTCAGTTTCCTAGGCCACCCGTAACCGTGGACACGGACAATATATTGATTTAAACTCTGCGCAGAGGTGTACACTTTCACTATGAGTCATGTTCTACAGTAAAGTGGGTTAATTACTCCCAAGCCACCGTAAAATATATAAAGCCACCCATGAATTCCTCTAACCAAATAGGGACGCGTAAACATCAGATGTAGGAACCCCCCTTCCAATATGGCACATTCCTTTCCGGCTATACACATAAGGACAGAGGTTGTCCTATACCTAACTCGCATACCACTAACCGGCTAGAAAAGGTCCCATGAGCAACTAGAGCCAGAGCCATATAGCCCTCGTAGTTCTACGAAAAGTCCCAGCTTTTGCCAAAGGATTACATTCATCTTATATGATAAACACATATTCATTATTCCAGCATACATGATCATGGTTAAAGATTTGCACTAGCAACAGACTACCCAAATGCATATATATCCCAAGGTTAACAAGGTAAAAGTATTCAATAGGTAGGAATTTCCTAATTAGGCATCAAAGGACACATGCAAATGAATTAGATTGTATCATGAATAGGACAACAAGGAAGATCCTTAGCTACACTTGTCTTGGTTCTCAAAATATCTCTGCTGATCTTGTTGATCTTTAAAATGTCCTTGATCTTCAACGAATCCCTCACCGTTTGAACTCAATTAACATTAATAAGCAGCACCAAGCAAGCCAATCGAGCACACATACACAAAGCACACAAAGAGCTATTAGAAGAATAGTACACCAGGCTCAGCAAAACAGAATAAAAAGTTTATAAAATAATGCTACTCGCTGCTATGATCACACAGACGTCAAATTCATCGAAAACAAAATCATAACGGCGAAGATATGAATTTTTAAAGATTTCCTACAGACTAATAAATGCATTAAATATGAACTCGACATATAAAATCTACAAACTGTACTAACAGTGTCATCGCTGCGTAGCTTACAAAATTACGAATCTAACGAAACTTAAAATGAGCATTTTACAAGCATTTGAAAACAGTGGCAAAACTGTAATTTACTGGAAACACATTTTTGGACGGAACTACGCTTTCCAAGGTTGAAAGCGTAAACTGAGTATGCACAAAGGGCTGGACGTATATCACTGTATTCCTAGAATTATTTTTCTGTAGAAAAATGGCCAAAAACACAAAATGACGTCATGATGATGTCAGGAAAGCTAAGATTGACGTCATCCAAAGCAGGCAAGCAAGGCATGGCACTTGGTGATGGCCATGAACGGCGACAACAGAGCTCCACGCCGGGGACTTGAATACGGCGACTTGCGCCACCACTTTGACACAGAGCAGGGTGTACCAACCGATACAGGAAGGCAAAGCCATCTCACCGGTGAAGAAAACAGAGGAAGTTTGGAGACAAGGACGACCGATGTATGGATATGGCGGACGTCGGTTTCCTGCGGGCAACAACACGAGCTAAGCACAATTGAATGAAAGGAATAGAACCATCATGCTCGCAAGATCGAGGCAAAGCTCCGGCTTCGGCTTATGGCGAAGAAAAACGATGGAGGCGGCGAATCCCCAAACTCAGGCGGACACCGTCAATGGCGACTGCTGCTGCACACGCGCGAAGGCGAAGGCGGCGCTAGCGACTAGGGTTGGAAAAACATTACGAACGCAGACACAAGGCTTATATAGCCCGAAGGTTAGACGTGGGCGACCGATCGAAGACCGAGATGACCCGGGTCGGTGTTTGCGCCTCCGGTTCATAGCTGAATCGGAGATGAAAGACAAGGTGCAGGCCCCGCGTGTCAGCCAAAGGGTGGGGGAAGAGCAGCTGCTGGCGCTGGGCCTTGGCCTCCAGCCCAAGATGGATTGGCGAGCAGGCCAGTTGGCCAACGGGCCAGATGAAAGGATGGCGAGCTGGATGAGACGGGCCAACAGACCGAAAATGAACAGAGGAAAAGGAAGACCTTCCCCTTTTTCTTTTCTGAATAAAGCTAAATTTGTAAAGCTTTTCAAATGAATTTGAATTAGTTTTAGATCGAGCAAAACCAAACAGTACAGAAACTCAATGCAGCAGCATGTTTGCAGCAACATGTTTCTAATCTCATGATGAGTTTTATTTCCCAAAAAGTATTATTCCCTATGTTTGAATGCATCACCAATATGCATAAATAAATAAATTTGACTATTTAAAACAATGCAAAATTTTCGGGCATGACAATGGTGCCGATGCAGGACTGGGCATGATGCCGACGAGCAGAGGCCAGGTCCGGACGCCTGACCTCGAATCCAGCAGTTGTAGTCGTTGAATCTCACACAGAGACTCGAATCCATGGCAAGGCAAGGCCGCCAGTGGTGGTGGTGATGACGGTGGTACAGGGTGCGACCCATCCCATGCTCGATTTGAGTGGATACGACACCATGCCGCACACCAGACCACCGAGCAAAGGGGCAAGAAGCAGTATATAACTTAGAGGAAATATGTAAATACTCACCTTGCAAGTATGGATGGAGCTCTCGCTGGCGGCCATGGCCACCGCTAGCTCACCCAATCTCCGTAGGATGAGGGTGAGGGGGGCTAAGGTCCTCTTGACAACCATCGGAGCTGCAGCTACGTTATTCTAGTACGAATTTTACAAGGAGGAAGAGAGAGGGAAACAGGAGCAGAGGAAGGGGAACCGGCCCACCTGCGTTACTGTCGGCGAGCTCGTCGAGGAGGCAGGGGGCGGCGACGGTGGAAGTGGGCGGCTGAACTCTCACACGGAGGCGACTCTCTCACGACACTGGGGCCACTCTCACGTTGGGACTACCAAGAAAATGTGAACTATTTTAGGTTAGACGGGGTTTGTTTATGTAGGGCCTTGTTCAGTTCCCAAATTAGAAGTGGCAAAATTACCATAGGCACTGTAGCATTTTATTTATATTTGGTAATAATTGTCTAAATATTTACTAATTAGGCTCAAAAGATTCATCTCGTAAAGTTAAAATAAATTATACAATTAGTTTTTTATTTTGTTTATATTTAATACTTCATGCATGTACTGTAAATTTAATGTGATAGAAAAAAAAATTTTATATAGTGTATTTTTTATGAGTTTGGGAGATACTTAAAAAAAGACCAGGGTCTCAGCGGCGGAGCTGTAACACCTCGGGACCGTTAAAGCAATGCATCCATCTGACGCCTTCCCCGACCCGGATCTGCCCGGGCGCTATTGCCAACGCTCTAAACCAAACGATCCAGGTTTGGGTAAAAGGCTGAAACGCCAAAACAGACAGGTCTTCGACCGACCAGTCGACGGCGGCCGAGCGCCCGCCCTCGGCGGCTCGGCGGCCAGCTCATCGAAACGCCAGGGTCTCGCACCTCTGTTGCAGCAGTGCGGGGGGCAGTCCCGTCATTTTGCTCCGTCGTTGCGTGTCCGCGGGCCCCGCGGCGCGCGCATGCCGAGGACAGCGCCAGCGACAGCGACGGCCCAGCGGACTGCCGGAGTGCGGACGGCGACGGACGTGTCCCCCACCCACGCGTCCCTCTGGTGCGGGAACGGGGGACCCATGCAGGGGCGACGTGGCCGGCTCCGCCGCGGCTGGTGGAGCGGGTGCGATGGCGACGGACGGGGCCGCGCGGAGATGACGCGTGACGGGGCCGCGAACTCGGCCTACCTCTGCCGCGCGCGGCTGCGGGTTAGTAGGTGCCGCTGTCCCGTGGCGAGGCGGCAGCTCGGGTTTTGGGGAGCACAGCTCGTCAGCTCCTCCCGCGCCGGCGCGTGGCCTCGTGACGTGACGCGCCGGCGGCCGGCAGGCGGTGGTCGCCCGGTGGGGGCTCCACAAGCATCGAGGAGTGCTCTGCACGCACGAATCATGCCCGAACACGCAGCGGTTTGGCAGAAACAACAACGAGTGAAACAACGTTCGAGTACCGTGCCTATCGCTGCGCGCGCTGCGATGCTCTCATGATTTTGGCCCTGTCTGGTTGCCGAGGGATACCGGATAGTAGATAAAAAATATCTTCAAGGAATCCAGACGGGGAGGATTCTGGAAGGCTTAAGATTTATCCCATCGCCAGATTCCAGAAATCTCGCTATCCCGCGAGACCCTGATATTGCAGGATAGTTTCCTTTCTTATGCTCCAAAGGACCAAACTACCCCGGCCTTATCCTGAACAGAAATCGATCCCGCACACGCAGCTTCGCTTCTCTCGCTCCGCCGTCTCGCCCACCCGCTCAGCGTCGCCCCCATCTCGCGCCGCCCGTTCCTCCTCGCCTCCGCCTCGCATCCCACTGTCATAGCGCACTGATGAAATCTTCTCAGCCGATCTACAATACTGGGAGCAATTTCTCCTTCCCAAGCCCCGGAGACGACGACCCTCCGCCGATTTACAACACTGAGAGGAATTTCTTCTCCGACGAGGCCCCTCGAGTTCCCGGCGGCTTCGACGGCATCGACCTCAACTCGCAGGCATCTAGCTTCCCCAACCTCGAGTCATACACCGATATTCTCCGGTCTCCGTCCACGCCAGTAATCCGCGATGGACAGTGTCATCCTCCTCGGCGCGATTCACAGGTTCGTCCTCGCACCGACATTATTCTCCGGTCTCCGTTTGTTACAATAATTCGCGACGCACAGTGTCATCTACCTTGGCCCGATTCACAGGTTCCTCCTCCTCGCCGTGGAGTCGTCAGTCGATCTACCAGAGATGGTCCAACCCGCCAGTCTACTCACACTGGGTCCAGGGTCACACCTGCTGGCCGTGCAGCATCGTTTCGCCCACCACGGACCACTGGAGCTGCAGCACGAGGTGGCCGTCCAACTTCTTGGCCCCTCTCCACTACTCGAGGGTGTGCCAATGCTGCTACACGCACACCAGTTGCAAGTGCTACATTTGCTGCGTTCCTGAGTGGCACAGTCGAGTGCGGTGAATCACCTGTTCTGAACGCCAGTGCACCAACAAGTTTCAACAATCCTTGGCATGTCCAAGATGACGGACCAAATAATGAAGAGGAAGACTTTACAGATGACATATACACAGTGATTAACGCGTGCTGATTTTTTACAGGGGAACTCTGAGTTAAAGAAACTAAGGAATGGCCCCCCTGAGTGGTTAGATCAACTAGAAGTGATGTTTGAGCAAGTGGTAGTGGATGGAACGACCTCTTGTATACCTGGTGAACAAATGGGTGATGAAAATGAAGAAGCTGGTGAACATGATCAAAATGAAGGGCACAGTTCTGACAATGGGACACCGAGGAATAACTATCAGTTGAAGAGAGGCAACAATACTTGTACAACGGCCACTAGTCCTCAGAAGAAATCAAAGAGCCCTATGGTTAGAATTATGAAGGGCATGTTGGAAACCATGCAAACAAATTTTGCCGTTGCCCAAAAGGTCATGCAAGGAGAATTTCGGACTGAGTCCATAAAAAAGGCAATGCGGTTGGCTGTTGAGTGTGGGGCTGTGGAAGGAAGTTTCGAACATTATGTGGCTAGCCAACTCTTTGTGAAAGCGGAACTTCGAGATGTCTTTTTCATCGTTGAAAGTCCTCGGTTTGGTTTTGGATAATTGATGAAACCTAAGGACTAACCTTGTTTCTAAGTAGATGATTTAGAGAAAGGTAGTTCATGCCAAGTGGAGCTCAATGTTGAGGCATGATATGAAGTTATGTAATCTAAGCATGGTGAAGATCAAGATGGGTTTGGCTCGATGGACCGGTTGAAAGTGTGAAGGGCAAGTTGAGGCTTAAAAGCGAAGGACCATGCGATGGTGAAGCTTGGGCAAAACTTAGCGCCGATGGACCGACCAACGGTGAAGAGCAAGTAATATCGAGATCGATGGACCAAACGGTTGTATGATGACATGGAGTGTCATGTGTCATGTATAGGCTTGGCGGTTGGAGGATCGACAAAATGGGCTCAAGGCAAAAGTATAATCTATAGGGTCATTTTTGGTTTGCACTCAAGACACCATAGAGGGTGTGAGTGATTTAGGTTTGATAACCGTACTATTAAGAGGAAAATATTATGATTGTGTTACTCATCTAGTGCCACTAAAATTGAATTTTATTTTGCATATGCATTGGAGTTTAGTGGCTTGTTGAGATGATTGAGATATTCCCTTGAGAAGTTTTGAAGAACTCTTGTGCTGAAAAAGAGAAGGTGATGGTTTTTGGTTTGGAAAAATGCTTTGATGCCTAATGATTGGGATAAAGAGGATATTGTGGTTGTGTAGTCCTTTGAACAAGCTTTCCATAGAGTCCAAGATCATCGAAAACAGAGTTCGGGGCTAAGAGATATGTCTGTTTTAGTGTGGGGTGGTGCTGGACCAGCGGAAGTTTCGGTGGGCCTGGACCGGAAGTTTCGGTCAGTCCAGCCCGAGCAACCGCGCGCCCCGATTTACTTCCGGTTCACGACCGGAAGTTCCGATAAACGGATCGGAAGTTCCGGTAGTTGACATTTCGCGAGCGATCGCGTGCGTTCTTTTGGTTCCGGTCTCCGGCCGGAAGTTCCGGTACTCTGACCGAAAGTTCCGATCAGCCCAGTTTACAGCACAACGGTCGGATCTGGGACTGACCGGAAGTTCCGGTGGAAGTTCGGTGTAGTTCCGGTGGATGACCGGAAGTTCCGGTCAGGTGACCGGAAGTTCTGGTATGCCAGATCTGGGTTGACTTCGCGCACAATGGATAGATCTGGTGTGTTCAACGGCTATATCTGGACTGACCGGAAGTTCCGGTGGGGGTTAACCGGAACTTCCGGTAGTTCATCTGAGCGTCGGGTATATAACCCGTCTCACCCCCATTTCTCAGACACGAACTTCATTCCAACGAAAAACGTAGAGAAGCTGCCTCCTCTCTTGTTCTTTCCCATTGCAAACTCTAGAACAAGCAGCTCTCAATCCTCCCTCTCTCACTCCTTTGATTTGAGCCCTAATCAAGTGAGAGAGCAAGCTCTAGTGATCGACTTGAGAGCTCTAAGAGGATCTCCTCCCTCTCCTCTCCATTCCATGGTTGGTTTCATTTGGTGAGAGGTTTGGGAAACCCTAGGTGCATGCATTTGTGATTCATATTTGTGGCACTAGGAGTGTGATTGCAATTATGATATTCTTATTACTCTTGGTGATTGCCGTCACCTAGACGGTTGGTGTTGGATTGATTGGTGAGGAGATTTGGTGATTTGGTGAGGGGATTTGTTTCACCTAGACGGTGGAAGACTGGCTTGGTTAAAGTGGTGGTGCCAGAAAAAGAAGATGCAGTAACTTAGTAATGCCCTTGTGTGGGCTGCTACACAAATAATAGTGGGGTGGTACACAAATAATAGTGGGCTGTTATAGTACTAGATTAATGGCCTTTTGTGGGCTGCTAGATAAAAAATAGTGTAGTTAGTGTCCTCAACATGTACACTTTTGTATGGGTTCATGCTAGGTAATGAGAGTAGCTCGCGGTGTCTGCAATATGTATGAACTTGTGTATCGGATGCATGGTAGGTGACGACTACCTTGGCTAGTGTCATGTAGATATGAACTTGTGTAGGGGCTGGCAATCTTTTGTGTCAAGTGATGACAACAGTTTGTTGCACTTGTTACTCTCGTTGGGTTAATTAATGATGTTTAGGTTGCTTTGTTTCAGCCATATGAAAACCATAGGATTCAAACGGGACCTTTGTTTCAGCCATTGACGCAGGCCTTTGGAACATGCTGCGCCTTGCCTCGCCACGTCGCCTTTTGTTTCGGACAGTGGCAAAGTCTACAAGCCTATATACGATAAAGTACTACTAGGCCAGATGCCAAGATCTGCTCGATATACTTCTGCGGTGCCTTTGACTTGGCCTGCAGAGTAGTTCATCGTAAGATCATCTGATCATGTAATGAGTTGTGGTAGCGGCAATTTTTTTTTCCTGAGATGGTAACCACTCACGAAGCTGGAAGGTTATCTAGTGAGATGCCACCCACATTGACTTTACGATAGGGACCTTTCTATGAAATGACGAAGAGGCAAAGAGCACCATAGCATCCACTCATACGGTCCTACCTTTTGTCGGCTAGTGGATACATACGGCGTGCGTATGAATAGTGTACTCCTGTGCTTCTAGATACATCGGGGTTTCAGAATGAAATGGACGGTTTGTATAGTACGCACGGTTGCTTTTCTCTAGGCAAGTGAAATACATCAAGGTGTGCCTCGTCTCCTGAGCACAGAAGCGTTGACTGACCGAGAGGAATCACGAAATGTAATGGCTTGAGAACTGTCATGCCTATCCAGTATCCTGTGGTATACTCCTAGGTGCTACGTAGACTGCTAGTGGCCATCGCCTTAAATAAAAAGGGGCGACGCCCTGTACCGAGCTACGGAGTACTCGTAATCCGTACTGAGTTGACCAACTGAACTCTGTTTTTTCACGTCTCATTCTCTTCTTCCTCTTGTTGTAGGAGTAGCTAGCTGTGGATTCATAGATTTGGACGGCCCAAATCGACAGCTGGAAAGAACAGGACCATTGGGTTGGATAGCTAGCTCGGCAGCTTGTTGGGCCAGCAGCAGGACGAATTGATGAGCGAGAGAGCACGCCTAAACGGGCCAGGCTGGATCAAGCTCTGCTTGAGCCTCCCAAATCGAGCTTTGCCGGCACCTTGGCCAATGAACTGAAGAAGCCTATAGGAGACTGCATCATGCAGCACATGGACCAAACACAGTTATGGCAAAACTTGCTTGGCTTTGACAGGCAAGGCAAAGACGATATGAGCTAGCAAGGTGAACCAGGCGAAGGAACCGAGCATGCCTCGTGAGAAAACAAGTTTGCTCTTTGGTTGAAAGATCTATCGGAACCACAAGCCACTGTCATCCCTTCTTTTTATGCAAACAAATCCAACGGGTTGAAGCTGGACTAATCGACCACAGCGGATCACGGGACGCCATTGCCGCCATCTGCTGCGTCTCCCAGCCCCAGCCAGGCAAGGCAAGGTTGCTCTGGAGTCTGGACAAGAGGAAAAGTAGGTCAGAACTTCGGATCCCCAATCCCCACCAGCAGCACAGTCTGATGATGGGGGGTCCCGAGCCACAGCTCTGCGCCGCGCAGCCGTAAGACGACACCGAGGCTAGGCTAGATGACCGGTTGGTGTCAAGCTGCTTTGCACTCACTGAAGTACTGAACTGAGCTCTGAGCTCTGAGCTCGACCGGTAAAAGCCGGCAAGTGCAAAGCCGCTGCGCGTGCCCGCGGTCCCGCGCGCGCAGCGCCGAAACGACGCGGCACCCGCCCCTGCCCGCGTCCGTGCTAGCACGGCTCTGCCTAGCGCTGATTGCAAATGCTGCCGCCTCACGGTCACGGGTCACGCCTCGCCGTCGAGCGGTTTCCCAGACGAGGGAGGGAACGAAAGGGACGCCACGTCGTTTCAAAAATCATGGCATGCAAAGCAACGGTCGCCTAACCGATACTCCAGGAAGCAGCTCGCAGCGGCAACAGTGGCCGGCAGCGAGTGTCACACTGTCACGCTCGAACACAAGCTGACACCGCACAAGGACTTGGCGCTGTTGGTTATTTGACTCCTCTTTTGTCCCCGCCGCGCGCATGTCCCCTCCTGTCTCTCCGCTCGTCTTTATAAGCAACAGGGACACACAACGGCGGCGTCGGCGAGAGGGTCAGAAGCGGCTGCCGCGGTGGTGGGAGATGGCAACCGGGCCGTTGCCGTGGCCGCTTGCTCTGACTGTCAGCGTGAGGAGGTCGCTGCAGGAGGGGGCCGCGGGCGCGGCGTCGTACGCGCAGGCGCAGCGAGCCCCGCAGCAGGGGGCGCCGCGGTCCGGGAGCACGGCGAGGTCGGTGGAGACGCTGGTGGTGATCGTGGCCGCGATCGTGCTGGCCGCCGTGCTGGCGGGCGTCCTCGCGCGGGTGTGCGGTGGGCGGCACGTCGTGCCGAGCGCCCAATACCACGACGAGGAAGGATGGGTGGAGAGGCGCTGCCGGAGCTGCCTCGACAGCGGGCTGCCGCCTCCGCCGCCGCCGACGGAGCAGGGGTCGTCAAAGACGAGCGAGCCCAAGTAGTGCTTGTGCATTGTGATACTTGTCGTGCTAGCCTAGTAGCCTGCTGCGTACTAGTACGGTAATGATGTAGCATAGTAATAGTAGCGTTCGTGTATGCATTATTGCCGCAGGCTGCTTCAAGTGCTTATCAGCGTATGCAAAGTTTGTGTGTAATTAGACAGCCGGATCTGGCTGCTAGCTACTTGTACACGAGAGTGGTACGGAGGCTAGGACATCAGGCATTAATCCTCGTTGTAATATTTTTGTACCCATAGATTTGTAGCAAAGTGAACTTACTTAATGAGAGCACTTCTAATGAGAGAAGTACCCTATAAATACCATAGTCGGTCGAATTTAGTTGGCGCAATTCTACAGGCGACACGTACTTTCTCCTATCACAGATATACTAGGTGCTGCAGGGATTCTAGTTAGTTTATAAAAAATAAATTAGGCTGTTTATAT
This sequence comes from Bothriochloa decipiens, assembly GCA_023333625.1. NCBI lineage: Eukaryota > Viridiplantae > Streptophyta > Magnoliopsida > Poales > Poaceae > Bothriochloa > Bothriochloa decipiens. The sequence goes on along the minus strand of JALGXP010000314.1, from coordinate 20,500 downwards.
TTATAGTGATATGTATAAAAGAATCTTAAATTAATTTTGACGAATGATTTGACACATCGACTTGGACAACTAAATGTCATATGATTAAGAGGTAACTATCATAATTAAATATATTATTTGGCTATAATTATAAGTTTAGTGAATTATTGATGTTAATAGCTTGCATGTTGAGAGAATTCTATAGTGGAGTTTATCTTTATAGGAGTATAAGATAAGTTATCCTTAGGAACCGATTAAAGTCAATAATAATTTGTAATTTATAGAAATCTTCTATGATCAACTATATATTTTTTAAATATTGATTGTCTTAACTAAAATGCTAACTTAAGAAAAATATAGAAAGATTTAATATATATGTAAATGTGAGTTAGTACGAAATCTGTTCGAACAACTGGGCAACAAATATGTGTGCTTCGGTGAGGGATCTGAATCTGATATAATGCTCTACCAATTGAGCTACATCCCCGTAAGGGATCTGAATCACCGAGGCAATCTGGCAAACGACCGAGAAATCAGGTTCAGTCTCATCGTGAATCCCATGGGTCGACGGTACTACCAGATATATAATCGGTGTGACCTTGTTGCAATGAACTCAAACATCACCATAACACCAATGCGAAATGACAATTTTCTCAATACGAAAACCGATTGATATTAACATGACGTAATAACGGCTTTACAATAGGCACATTACCCAGTATAGTTCAGTTGTCTCTTACTTTTACAACCACGACTCTAAGCGAAGCTTAGAAACGATCCATTCGCAAGGCAAGATAGCTTGCAGCCTTCCACGCCGTAAGCATTTCACTGATACAAGGGGAAATAAAAGGTCAGTCTAAAAAGTTCAGTCAACCTTGAGGGTAAATAAGCTTTGAAGTTATTTACCTCAGGATAGCAGTCTTGATGTACTATGGTTTCGTTGTGTGGATTAACACGCACCACGCATGATAGTCTCCCCTGCATGAGGCCAAGAACAATCATTAAAGGATTCAGAAGTACTACACGTGGATCATACTGAGTATACACTGCGAGCAAAGAACCAATAACGTGCACTCCTGGACAATCTTAACCCTAATATTCATCAATCTTTTGTTTAACGCAACAATAAATTTTGACTCGACTGAAAAAAAAAAACACCTCTAGCTTGTGAGAGCTACAAGCACCGGTGGAACTGTTATTCTCAAAACTGTAAAAAAAATGTTTGCTTATAAGAAATTTGAATACAATATACAAGAACAAATAAAGTAACAATATCAACCCAACCTAGGAATTTGACAGATAACCATTAGATCAATGAAACCATGAACATTCTTGCAGTCATACAATATGATCAGTTACCACAGATCTATGTTAATAAACGATCTATTTTGCAGATAGCTCATCAATGAATTAAACAAATTACTTTCACCAGTAGTCCAGTACCAAACATATATTTACAGAACAAGGAGAAAGAACTTTCTGTGAACATCAAACAGGGCATGTGATGAGTAGATGTTACACTGAAGCTTGAGCGTCTCTAGCTTTATGGCAACGAAGGAAAAAAACCTAAAATAACAACCTGACTGGACTTGGCATTGAGTATTTTTTTTATGCGTTCCATAATCCTGACACTTGACGGTGAGATTTTTTAGGTGATAACTGATAAGGGGATGGGGAAAAGGGGCTAGTTGCCCCATCAAGGTTTTGTAATGGAAACATGTCAGCAGGGTTGGTTGGACTTGGACTATCCACAATCAATATAAATCTTATTGAAATGTTTTGATTTTTTCATGCATACTTTGAAAACTCCCTCAACTATAATATCCTTTTAGACACTCTTGACTTTAGAAATTCAGATTGTTCTCCATACAGCAGGATTAGGAAAAAAACAACATGCATGCTACACTGTTTTATTTGTTCAATGAGACGATAGGTTCCTAAGTTACAAAATGACAAAATGAGGAAAGAGGTATAGAAGTGGAAATTGCAAGCGACAGATTTCATTAACTAACACTGTCTTTTCCTTTGAGCAGAAAGTATTCATTTGGTCATGAAAAAAAATTAAAGCAATATAAGCCTCCATGCCAATAGTTCCATAAATCCGTACAGAAGTGGTTACCAAGAAGAGATACATTAAAATTTCAAGTCTAGGAAGTGAGAAATTATAACAGCTACATGTGAGATGTTGACAAGTATTATTCTTCTCATGTGTTGTTAGATCTATCACTCTTACTAGGTGTCTCTTAATAATTGCAATTTATTACTGTAAATCAGTCACTTCAGCCAATGATTAAACATGGAATCACTTCAGCCAATGATTAAACATAGAGATGGAAAATTCAAACAACTAAAGCCAATGCCTTCATAATAATAGGATACCATATTTGTTTCAAATTCATTAAAAAGGTCAAACAAAGGATATGTTTGATGACCATGCATTCTTACAGAGGCAATAGACTAAATTACTGTTACATCTTGAAACAAATCTTATAGAAAAATGATATCTAGATACAGGAGCGTAACTTGTCGCTGATCATGGTAGAAGCAATAATGAATCAAAATGTAAGCTAAGGGCTAAGTATTTATGACATGTCTAATTATGTTCTTTTGCAGATACAAAAATAATATATCATGTCGTGAATCATGAATCAGAGAATTAGAGCATGTATCCTCTAACATTACACAAATGAATGTTCCGGTTATGATGTCCATACCATCTCTAACAGATAAAAGATACCTAAGATCAATGCAAGAAGATTGTGTAGATCTTCTCTCCTCACAATTTTTCTTTTTTTGCTGCATTGTCCTAAAGAGATTATGTTTTCTTTAATGCATTAGCCATTGTATGGACCTTAAGAATCATGTCAGATAAACTAAGCCGGTAATGCTGAACTCATGTCGGCAGCACAAATTCCAATCCAACTAGCTTCGCCTCACGCCAATATCCTACGAAATTCGCTGGCATAAACATATGGGGCTTTTGCATTACCATAAGAGGGAAAAGACAAGATGCGTCTAAGACTAAATACTGATACAGATTATCATTCAGTTCATGAGATCTGCATATATAACTATATAACAAAAAAAGAAATCAACACTTTACCTTGACCGGGATGCTGAGGAAGAAGAAGTGGAGGTGGCCCTCGACCTCGACGATGGTATCAAAGGGCACGGACCCCCTCGCGAGGTCCTCGACGAGGTAGATCGCGTCCTCGACCACACGTATTCCGTCGAGCTGCAGGTCGGCGTCGACGTACGAGACGGCGCGCGCCCGGACCCGCCCGCCCCCCGACGTGACCCGCCCCAGCGGCGCGCCGCGGTACCCGATGGCGACGTCGAGGCGGGTGTAGTCGAGCGCGAAGAGGTCCGGGTTGCGCACGCGGACCTTGAGCGCGGCAGAGATGGTGACGGCGACGGCGGGGCGCGCCGCGACGGAGACGTGCGCTAGGCGGAGCCGCGCCAGGGAGACGTCCGGGTCCGCGGGCCAGAGCAGGAAGCCCGCGAGCGCGAGGAGGAAGAGGGTGAGTAGGCAGGGGGTGAGGCAGCGGCGGCCGCGGACGCCGCGGCGCAGGCGGCGGACGGGGACGAGGAGAACCTCGTAGGAGGAGTCGGCGGGGTGCGGGTCGAGGTAGGGCGGCGGGGATGCGGCGGCGGCGGAGGTGGGGAGCAGGGGATCCCGTGCCCCCGCGGCGGGTTGCGTGGTCTTCGCCATGGGGAGCTGGAGCAGAAGCAGGAGCAGCGGTGGGTAGGTTGGTTTACGGGGCGGGCCGGCGGGACAGTGGTGGACTGAAGTGCTGATTGATGATGGTGCGTGTACCGTAGCTTGGAAGGAAGGGGACGAAACGAAAGGAAAGCGGTTGATTGGAAGTTGGGAGTGGAGAGGAGCCCGTGAAGATGGACGCCCGCGATTGGTGGCTTGGCCGAGGCTTTGTTCTGTTCCGTTTCAGTTCTGTCTCTGTTTTGGGATGCCTTGGGTGCTACGACTATGACGGCCGGTGCGATCGAGGAGTTGATAGCGATCTCTCTCTTGTGGAGGGGATGTCATCGGCTCGTTAAGCAATTTACCAATGGTTCATTCACAAGACAGATCTTTAGACGCAGCTATAAACCTAGATTTTGCTTTAAGTCAAATCATCTTGTGTTCGACTATATTTCTCTGTTTGTTTAATATTCTAAGAAGAAAATAACATTTTATAGCTCAAGCGCTGAGTTTAACTCCACTTAATATTTCCTTTAGGAGAAATTTAGTGGGAGCTAATCTACGAGATTGGAATAGAATCGTTGTTTCTTTACAATATATTAATTTACAAGAGGAAAAAGATGCTTTTGTTTGGGGTTTAAATTCATCTGAAAAGTTTACTGTAAATGCTGTGTTAATTAATAATGAGGTTAGAGTGTCACAAGATATTTGAAAAATTAAAGTGCCTATAAAAATAAAAGTCTTTCTCTGGTATCTAAAGAAAGGTATGATTTTAACTAAGGATAATTTACTTAGGAGAAACTGGAATGGTGATAAAACTGCTGCTTTTGTCATTGTCCAGAAACCATTCAACACCTCTTTTTAAATTGCGCTTATGCTAAATTCTTATGGCGCGCTGTTCATTTAATTTTTGGTCTCTCACCACCTAGTGATATGATAGACCTTTCCACTGGATGGTCAAAAGGAGCAAATCAAAAGTATAACTCATTGTTATTAACAGCAACATCTGCATTTTGTTGGGCAATTTGGATTATAAGAAATGAAGTGATTTTTGATAAATGTAGACAAAAACTTTTTTGCAGGTTCTTTTCCACTGGCTTCGGCAATGGGCAAGACTGCAGTGGCATGATGATTCGTGGGACCACTGATCCTAGTTTGCCAACATTTATAAACATTTGCGCTACAATTTTTTGGTTCCAATGGGTGGTTATCTGCAACACATATTGGTCATGTTTAGTCAAAACTTATTTTGTTTCGGGTTTCTATTTCGATGGCTGCACTTGTTTGTTTGCAATCTTTGATACTTGCCCTGGGGTGAATGCCTGTAATAATTGATCTGATTCTATGTTTTGATAGAAGAAGCCGGATAAGAAATATCATTTATCTAAAAAAATTAAAAAAAACAATGTTACGACTCTAAATAGACTTGTCGGCCACCACGTCCACGGACCAGTTGGTCAAGCCGTTTGGTTGATACCCTTCCGAAGATTGTGAGTTCAAACCCTTGATCGTTCGTCATGGAAAATTTATATATATTTATACTTGAGCTCCCACGGGTGTGTTCCTCCACCTGCCGGAGGTGAAAAGATCCCTTCGTTTGCCCCATGGCAAAGCACAGGCCTGTGGCCAGCCTAGCTTCCACGAGAGGTGCGGTGTCGCTATGTATGAGTGGGGCAAAGGTTCGGTGGTATTCTCGACTAGCGTGAGGTCTTCTTGTTAAGCGCAATACCCAGATTGTCTTCCCTTGTGGGTCGAATTTTTTAAAAATAGACTTGTCATGCACATATATCATATTACCATGTGCTTTGTTGGTTTCATGCATAATTACATAATTTATACTTCCTTTATTTTAATTTATAAAATGTTTTGATCTTTCTAAATACATTACATTTATTTCATATCTAGGTTTAAAAGTGTATTTACAAAAGCCAAATGTATTTAGGATGAAATGGATGATCATTCGCCCCCCCCCCCCCCCCCAAAAAGGATGCATGGTGAGAGGGCATGATAAGACTTGTGTTGCAGAATCGGTGTTTAAAAAGATATGAATTGAGTAGGCAGGGGTAGCTACTCCTACTTAAATATCAAAAACCATTTCTAATCTTTTGCCCCCATTAGTTTCTCCGTTCTTTTATATGCCGTATTTTGTTCGTCCTAACAAGTCACCAAATTTCAAGCGGCGGATATTGCGGGACGTAAGAATGGACTCAGGGTTAACGGTGCATGACATACTCCAGGACAGGATCCAACTCCAACTCGTTTCCTTCTTTCACGTGCCCAACAAACCCGATCTGATCAAATGCCAAGGTCGGACAGGTTCTAGAAGTTTGGGAAAATCTGAAAAATGGGAAAGCATTCCTATGAAAAGAAAACGATCTTTTATTTCTGTCTCTTGACTTATTTTCTCCTTTTGAAAGTATGAAGAAAAAGGGAATGAGAAAATTGGTTGGGTTTTAGCCGGCCGATGCTTCCTATATAATCGGGGTGCCGGCGCCTCCTTATCTGCAAAGAGAATCCCAACTCCATCTAGGCATCTAGCTCGAGGTTCGTGAGGCAGCAAGATGTCGGCGCCATGATGGGACGATGACTATAAGACCAGGGACCGCTTCGGGCCGGAGTACCGCTGTTTCGTGGGCAACCTGCCCTACAACATCACCGAGAGCTCCCTCGTGGACGCCTTTGCGTCCTACGGCGCTGTCGGCTCCGAGGTGAGTGTCTCTTGTTGATAGGTGGCTTCATATTCATCAGTCTGTGCAGTAATTGATTACCTGGTCCCGTGAGAGTTGTATTTTTGTTTTAGATGAATCTACACGTTTGGGCGTCATTTTCTTGTCTTGATGCTTCTTTCTCTCGGTCCTTATTTTATTTCTGATCTGTCACCGTCTCTTTCAGCATGTGTTTTGGATCTGTTTTCCCCTATCCTTTGCTAGATCTGTAGTTGTTTCCAGTAAATACTTATAAAAAATTCTAAACTTAAATCAGTTTTGTTGCGATCTGGTTCTAATCATACTCCCTCCATTCTCTAATATAGTGCATCTCAAAGTTTTAATACAAATTAAAAGAATCCTCAAATGATGTAAGTAACTATAGATTAACACAACTGAAATAATTTTCTTAAAGTATGCTCTTCTTTTATTAACAAACTTTACTAAATTCAGGCCTTGTTTAGATACCAAAGTTGATGCACCAACTTTGTATAGTAAATTCTGTTAAACACTGTAGCAATTTTGTTTTTATTTGATAATAATTGTCCAAACATTGATTAATTATGCTTAAAATGTTTGTCTCGCAAAGTACAATAAAACTGTGTAATTAGTTTTTTATTTCATCTATATTTAGTATTCCATACGTATGCCGATATTTTGATGTGACGAGGAATTTTTTTTTTTTACATAGTAAAATTTAGAGTGAAATCTAGAATCTAAACGAGGCCTCAAGCATCGACACTACATAAAAATGGGTTATCTTTCGGTACAAATTTTAGAAGCAATGTGCACTTATATATGTACATGGAGGGAGTACCGAGTACTGTAGTTGTTTTCAGGCATTATGTTGATTTATTTGGATATAATAGTATTTGCGGCTAAAATCTGCACTTTTGTTTGGCACTTTGGAAGATCGTGTATGACCGTGAGACGGGGTTGTCCGCGGCTTCGGATTCGTGCAGTTCGATGACGAAAAGTCGATTAATGATGCCATCCAGGGAATGAACGGCCAGCAGATCGGCGGCCGCACCATCTCCGTCAGCAGGGCAAACCAGCGCTCCAGCCGCTGGAGGTAGAGGAGTCGTACCGCCGGGCCCGGGCCGGCCGGCACCTGGGCAGTGGCCGCGTTCAGGATTGCAGCGGGAGGGTTATCGTCAGTGTTATCGTTCGTTAGCTATATCAGTAGTGTTTGCCTTTTGGTCCTCCGTCTATCGTTCCATGTTTTCAGTTTGTCATTTTTATGGTTCAGTGTTAATGTGTTATGAAATAGAACTTACTACCTTGGTGATGATAAGGGTGTTCGTCGTTGGCTTTGTCATGTACGTGAACTCGATAACTCCTCGATAAGTTATATCTCGATGTTTGCTTGAAATCTATGAAATAGAACTTAGAGCTGATGTCCTACCACAGACAAGCCATGGCTTTACTCCCAGCTATGCAGCAACGCAAGCTACTGCATGAATGTGATGCTTGTGAAAAGTTTGTAATGATAATAGATTCAACAACATGAATTGGTCGGTTAAGCTATGTCATCAAACAATGTAGAGGCTAAAAACCTCGTTCCATTATCTCTAAAAGCCAATGTTCAGCTGCATCTGTCCAGGTGACCGATGATGCTTATACATTCTATCAAGGTTACTGGCGGAGCTCATATACAATATAGTAATTGGAGATAACACTATACTATGTACGAGTCTAGTTTGTTTGACCTTATAAATCTGGCTTATTAACCATGGTATAATGTTTTCTCACGACAAAACAATCATCAGTCAAACAACTGCCAATGCTAACTCCCACTTCAATTCCAAATTATAAGGTATTTTGTCTTTTCTAAAATCTTAGCTTTTTTTTGCTACGTACTTAGATATACACTATCTAGATATATAATAAAAATAATAAATCTAGGTCAACCAAAACGTAATTTGGAACGTGCTACTCGGTTTAATTAATACCTTGCACGTTTAAGATGCTCATCTTTTGTTTTTGCCCAAGTTGAGATTAGTTCTTAGAATCCTTGAAGGCTCAATCTCACACCGTCTTTGGTCGCTACGCCCTATCATTACCAACGCACGTGATATCAAACAAAAAAGGGCACTCTATAATCAAAATCCGTAGAGAGACGAATAAGGTTGTTGATGCTCATACTGCTCATATTTTTTCTCCGATATTCTCCTCTAGAAAAAAAAATCGACCGCAGGCAACACAATCCCCATCTCCCTAACATTTTTATGGTATGGTGCAATGAGGCCTTAAACTTTTCTACTAGCAGATAGTGAAGCTTTGGCAGATCCTAAAAGTTTGGGAAAACTAAAAAAACAGTAAGTTTTCTTTCTTCCCTTTTTCTTCTAATAACGAACCGGCGGCCTCATTCTATACAATATTGATATAACCCTCAGAGACACCGAGTAGCAGAGACGAAAGAAAGAAATAAACAAAAAGGAAAAAACAACAATAAGTTCTTTGTGAAAGTTAAATGGGTAATCTTTTCCTTTTATTTTCCTGAAATTTAAATAAAAATGGGTAAGCCTTCCCGTGCATAAAAAAGGAAAAGATATCTTCTCCTAAAAGTAACAAAAATGGGTGAGCCTTCCCGTGCAAAAAACGATTATTCTGAATGAAAGTAAAAAAAATGAAATGGAAAATTGGCTGGATTTCAGCCCGTGACTGTGGGTCCAACCCCGAGCCGTGGAGTGGAAGCCGAATGGCCGATCCTTCCTATATAACCGCTCGGGTGCCGACGCATTTCTGATCTGGAAAAGAGAATCCCCAACTCAAGCTCGTGATTTAGGGTTCAAGAAGCTCGTGATTTCGGCGCCGTGGTGGGACTCCGACTGGAAGGACCGCTCCGGGACGGAGTACCGCGCTTTTGTGGGCAATCTGCCCTACAGCGCCAACGAGGGCTCCCTCAAGGACTCCTTCGCCTCCTACGGGGCCCAGAACTCCGAGGGGTGTGTGTGTCTCTTCAGATGTCTTCGTCAGTGGTTGATTTACTGGTCCCTGTCCCGATCCCCTGCGAGTTTACGTATGTTTGTTTGGATGAATCTACACGTGTTTGGGCGTCGTTTTCTAATCTTGGATCTTGCTCTCTATTGGTTGGTCCTTGTGTCGGCACGTGGTTTGGATCTGTGTTCCCCTGTCTCCAGCACGATTCGTTAACCTATTTAATATTAGTGCCTTTTCTGTTGTTAGTATTAGACAAAGATTGATTTCTCCAATTTTCTATCCCGTGCCCATGTTGGGTTTAGATCTGCTCATCTGCAGTTGTTTCCCTTGTTGCTTCATCATCATCTGCTAAATGCTTGCTGTAGTACCGATTAAAAGTTCCAAACTTCAATTAATTAAATTAATTTAGGTCCAGTCGTTTAGATCTGTCGCCCTGTCCATATCGGTTTTAAATCTGCTAATCGGCAGCTGTTTTCCCTGTTTTCATCTGTTAAATACGTACAATACTGCAATTGATTTTGGCCCAATACTTGTTCCTAGGCAGTGTTCGTATTGTATACATGGAGACATACTGTATTGCGGCTAAAATATGCATTTCGCTTGCAGGTCGTGGTTGACCGTGACACTGGGAGGTCCCGTGGCTTCGGGTTCGTCCAGTTCGATGACAAGAAGTCGATGGACAACGCCATCCAGGGGATGAACGGCCAGCAGGTCGGCGCCCGGACCATCTCCGTCAGCGAGGCGAACCAGCGCTCCCGCCGCTGGAGGGCGTGAGCCGCCGAGCATGGCGGCGCCTGGCCGATGGCCGCGGTCAGGGCGTCAGGTTCTTACGGCGGGCCAGTTATCATCACCACCCTTATCGTTCGTTAGCTATATCAATATCAGTAGTGTCTGGTTGTCAGTTTAGTGGAACTTGCCTTGATGGTGGTGCTAAGGTGTTCGTCGCCTTGATGGTGCTAAGGTGTTCGTCGTGCCTGTGAACTCGACAAGTTATCTCTAAATCTATGAAATGGAACTTATCATATATTCATGCCCCGGGTTATGTGTCTTTCGTTTCAATCGACTGCAATGTCTTGGGTGATTTCTCGAGTTGCATGTTTGCACAATTGTTATGCAGGTAACGACTGAGTTATTACTCTATAAATACTTAGACAGCTTAGTAGTGCTATTGCTTTCATTAGCAGTTAGTAGCAAGCACCATTTTTTGAATACTCTGGTTGATATCGAATGATAACTTTGATAGAATCTTGAACCGCGTGGTCGAAATATGATAAATTTGAATTGTTGGCCGCAAGTTGATTGCTTTTTTGTGGAGCTAGTTGATCAGGTTGTTCATATATCAGTTTGGTTTTGCACAGTTGACTGGAATAGAGGAGCTTATGTTTTGCACAGTTGATGGTTCGGAAAAAAAAAGTTTTGCACAGTTGATTGGGTTGTTTAGGCATAGCTTGTTAGCTCTTCGAGTAATCGGGTGGATCAAATATGGCGCTCAAATATATGTCGCAGGATTTTACATGTACAAGCAAAGCATTAATATGTGTTTTGAAAGAAATGATTAAGCTATGTTAATACATGTGTCTACGTACTACATTTTCACCCCCGTAATGCAAATTGGTGGTAAATAAACAAAATTTCACGCTCTTCAAACTGGTGATCGTTTAGAGCAATTCTCGTAGGGTCGTTACTCAGACCTCTATACCTAAATTACAATGAAAATGGTCATAAGTTTCTGAAATATCACCATTTTGCATGGATAAGGATAATTAATCGTGGTATGATGCATAGTCAATCATTCCAAGCCCAACATTATATAGTAATTATTAAGTCTCCCAAATCTAAGGTCTCAGACATTTTTTTTAAATGGAGGTTCTCAAATCCTATTTAGCCTTGATCTGATTTTTTTTTAGATTACTCTTGATCTGATAGGCATTGCCAAATAAAAATCGCAAAAAAGCTATGCGCCAGCAAGCTATGTGGAGTTCAATTGGACTTTGGGCCGTGTCGCAGCCACTTTTCCCAAGTCAAGGCCCATCACGAGTCTACTACCAGTCGACCACGTGCTCCAGCATCTCCTCCGCCGGTGCCATCTCCCGGGCGCTGCGCCGTCGATTCCTCGTGGGCCGTGGCGCAGTCAAACAGTCCAGCGGCGGGCCCCGGCTCAGATTCCAGCGCCGCCCCCTACTCACGCGCACGCAGATGCGAGGCACTCTCCCAGCAAACCCCGTGTATGCCACACACAACCTCACCACGCCACAAACTGACGGGACCAACTTGACGAACTCTTGGCTCCAAAGCTTTCGCGGCTAGTCTCGCAGCAACCCTCCCCGACCCCGATCGAGCCGTTGTGGAATCGAGCGTCTCGGCCGGGATCCGGCGCGGCCGCGACCCGATCCGATGCTCTCCGGCGTCGACGACGTCCCCGACGGCATCGGGATGGCGCGGCTCGCGTGGACGCGCCTCCCCACCGCCGACGGGGACGGGGTGGGCCCCTCCGCTTCCGACGAGCTCTTCTTATCCGCCGCCGCCATCGAGAGCCTCGACTACGAGGTCATCGAGAACTATGCGTACCGGGAGGAGCAGGTACGCGCCGCCCCCCGCCCGCCCATCTGCTCCTGCTATTGACCTCGACTCTCGAGCGTGTGGTTTTGGTGTGCGGTCAGCTCAGCTGTTTGTGTTGCTGTGTCGGCGCAGGCGCAGCGGAGCAAGTTCTGGGTGCCCTACTACGTCATGCTCAAGTGGCTGTTCTCTCTGCTGATCGGCGTCGGTGAGCACTCTGTTTGATCCTTTGTTGTCATGATATAATTAGCCATTTGTCTGATACTATTGGCTTAGTGTAGTAATCGTAATTCAAGTAGCTGGAGCACTATTTAAATGACACATTTCCTTAAAATCTGTTTTCCTGTGAGCTGTTGGCTACTTGCCTTAATACTGTTTATCCTACTGACACAGTGACACTTATGTATCACTGGAAACTGTTTATCCTACTGATATAATAAAATCACTTAATCTGTGAGGCTAATTACACGAAATGTAGTTCAGACGAGTCTCGTCCAACTGAGTTTCGATTTGGGTTGTCTTATCATATTACTAGTGCTGTATGTCAGGCAGATAAAAAATGTGCAACGCAAGAGTATTTTTAAACAGCAAGTGCGAAACATGGAAAAGCCATGGTAAAATCGACTGTATGGAAGGATCAGATGCCCTCATGGTTTAGACGGTATAATTGCTAAAAGGTGGGGTGAATAGCTTAGGACTGGTTACCTCTTTGTCCAGAACACTTGAATTTAGCATGAAGCCCTGAATGGCAACAAATGGATTAATGGTTAAGCAAAGTCTTTGCTGATAGACTGCACACTTTCTGTTTAATGAATTGGATGTTGTTATCATATACGGGTTATGGCACTGCTATTGCAAATTCTTTCTTACCTTTATTCCTATTTGAGTACTTTTATCACAACACAAAGGGCCTGTTTGGTTGGTGCTTGCCAAGCAGTGACATCAGGCATCCGATTTCGGTCGCCTGAGGTCAGATTCACCTGCCTGGGTGCAGGCCCTCAGCCCAGGACGCCAACCAAACACCCCCAAACTTTTGTCCTCCATTTTGCTAATAATTAATTTGGACCATATGCTGTATTTGATAGGATGGCCATTGCAGTCCGTGCATCTGATCTAGTTTATCCTATCTCTCATTATTTAATTTACAGAGGATTATGCTTAGTAGTTCTTTTTGGAAAACTTGATGGATTTGGGTGGGTAGCGTCTTGGGTTCACTAAATTCCCAGTTTGAGTACAAACGAAAACCATGAACTCATAAATATTACCTAAACATAAACATTGGTGTTGCAGGGCACAAACGATTCATGCAACATGTTACAAAAGGAAACTCTTTTTGTGACGGTAAAGTGGCCCTGTTTGGAATAACTTATTTTTAGGTGATTTTATCATAAACTGGCTTTTTCTATAAGCAACCTTTTTTAAGAAGCGCTTTATAGGAAAAGCTACCTGTTTGGCATCGTGCTCCAGCGACCTAAAAGCAAGCTCCTGAGCTCAACGTTAATCACAGGGTAGAGATTGTCGCTGCCCCAATCAACCTTCCAGGCAACCAAATTGAGCACCTAGCTAGGCAAATCGAACTTTAGTACACAAATCCCAATCAAACCCACACAAGCCAGTGGAGCCAGAGAAGCTGCATGGCCAAGGGCTTGTGGAGCAGAAGAGGTAGCATGGTCAAAGGAGCTGTGCTCTGGCAGCTCAGAGGTGCATGGTGTGGCTTCTCCTGGGCGGTGGTGGCGTTGACCATGACCTCCGTCTTGGCGTGGCGGCGCTATGAGGAGGCCGATGTGGAGCAGCATCGAAAGGTGGCAGATGTAGAGGGAATCACACGGGGGAGGAGAGCAGTTCTAGTGAGGAGGGAGGGAGTTGCTGTGAGTGAGCAAGGAAAAAAGCTGAGAAGCTCGGATGCGATGGTTTCTGAGCATTCCAAATTTCATGTTAGAGCTGAGAAACAGGGTTGCCAAACAGGGGGCCAGCATATGTTGAACGATTGAGCTAATGAGAAACTATGCCTTCTTCTTTTTCTTCTTATTTTTTTTTTCTGAATAGGGACTTTAAGCATACAAGACTGTGTGCTGTTATGAGATATATTTTACACACCAAGTTTTACTTGCATTGTTTCATTCTTCTTGCACTTGATATCATTTTCTGGTTTGTAGGTACTGGATTAGCTGCTATATTCATAAACCTGGCTGTTGAGAACTTCTCTGGATGGAAATATACTGCGACATTTGCTATAATAAAGCACTCATATTTTGTGGGATTCTTCGTATACACAGTTTTCAATTTAGCCCTAGTCTTCTCTTCTGTATATATAGTCACAAAGTTTGCTCCAGCCGCTGCTGGATCTGGTATTCCAGAGATCAAAGGTTACTTAAATGGTAAGGTTTAATTACTGAAACATTTGGTACTGTCATTCTGAAAAATTGATGATGTAGCTCAAAGTCTTTATGCAGGAGTGGATACACATGGAATACTCCTTTTCAGGACATTAGTTGGGAAGGTAGGTTTACAACTTTACATTGCTTTCTTCAGCTAATATGATGTATTATCTCATATATGTTGCTTTATGCCATAGATCTTTGGGAGCATTGGATCAGTTGGAGGTGGATTGGCTCTAGGAAAAGAAGGGCCTCTTGTTCATACTGGGGCCTGCATTGCTTCACTTCTTGGACAAGTGAGTTTATGATCATGATTTGAACCTCTCCAATAGCGAGTTATCCACAAGTTGAAGATGTGGATAGTGGATTTATGCTATGTACTTCTATCATGTCTATGAGTCTTCTTTGGTTAGAATAGAATTGAAAAGAACAGGCTGTTGTGGTATTTCATTGTCTTGAAAGATAGTGAATGAGCTGTCAAAGTCACAAACAACAACAACAACAACAACATAGCCTTTTGTCCCAAGCAAGTTGGGGTAGGCTAGAGGTGAAACCCAGAAGAGACAAGTCACAGAGTAACACATAAAAGTCATGGTTCAGACACGTAGATGGCTAGTCTCCAAGCGCTCCTATCCATAGCTAAATCCTTGGGAGATGTTCTCCATAAGTTTTGGCATTCAACATGACAATTCTCATGTTCATATTGTGTGCTAAGGGGTGATGATACATGTCCTGTAGCTTTGGTATGTTTGTATGTAGAAAGATATAGCCAATGGTTGGCTACTCAGCTTTTGGTGTCAATATGCTATCTTGGGGCAAACAAGGGAGATCTGCAACAGTCAATGATGTTACACTAGCATTCAGCGATAGTGAACTAGTGATGCTTACAAAATGAACTGATCGACTACTTTAGGGTCCACCGGTATTTTGAATTGCTGTTGATTTTTCCAACAAAATCTGTTCACCAAGGCCAACACATAAAGGCATGGTTGCAGATTAGCCATTTTGTTCTACTTCATTTTCACTTCGAAGTATTTTGTTGGTATCATATGATTATATGAAAAATGCTTCATACTGTCATGTGTCAACTAATTCTAATGTGCGTGGTATAGGGTGGATCTGCAAAGTACCACTTGAATTCTAGGTGGGTACGGATTTTTGAAAGCGATCGTGATAGGCGAGACCTTGTAAGTTATTTTTGGCCATGCAACCTATTACTTATGTCTATATGAATAGCTATTAGGTAAAGTCACTCAAGGCTTTTTTTTTGTCATTGTTATGCTTAAATCTTCGAATTATCTTGAATTCTTGGTTTCTTTGTGCCATTTAGTTGTACTAGGCCATCTTGTTGACTCGAAAAAATTTGAATGTGTAAACAACTGTTTGCCACTCATACCCTATTTGCAGCCCAGCAGAAAGTTGAGTGTAGTCTGGTTCAATTTGATGCTGTATTATTTACCGAGAGATTTGCCTTGTCATAATACTGTTGGACAAGATTCTGAGTTGAGTGATTCATATATGTGTTAGTGTTAGCCTAGTGTTAGTCTTATCTATCTATTATTACTATTCTGTAATTTGCTTTTCCTAGCAGTAAGAGTAGGTAAGTGGCTTGCCTTGAGAGTCAAGTTGATCATACTCCTTGGCAGCCAAGTAAGAGTAAGGAATCAAAGGACCTGCCTTTAGGCAGTTAGGAATATGCCCTGGGTGACCCCTGCCTATATGAGCAAAGGGGTGGGCACTTGCTTTGGAACCAAGACATTTGCAACTTTATGCAATTCAATCAAAAGGCCATAGAGGGCAAACTGCCCTCTTGCTGTTCGAAGTCTGTGTCTTGAGTTCTAACAATAGGAATGTTCTTGGTTTGTATGGCAATTGCAAGACTTAACTGTTTAGACTTAAGACACTCATATCTACACTTTACTCTCTTAGTGTTATCAAATGGTAGACATTTCTGCTTGCAATACCCCAATACCTTAATGGCCCAGCTGCTGCTTCTCTGTTTACATGTTAGGTTTGATAGGAAGCACCACTGCAACCCTTCCTTGCTGGGGCATCCTTATCTACAAGATCTTATTGCTCTCATACTCCTGTGTACATTATGTATAACTACCAGTGAACCAGATGAGATTTGAGCCTGATTGGGTGAGATTGCTGCAGCAGGTTTGCTGCTGCTGAGCACCAACTAACCAGTTCCAACAACATGGAGTAGTACTGAATCCATGCAGCAGAAGCAGCTTCAGCTGCAACCAAAACTAGCACAGCCGATCAGGCCTTTTGCTAATACCTTAACGTCTCTCGATCAGTCAACTTTGAAAATTCATTGGAATTGCAATACCTAAATAGATGAAGCTGTTTGGAGTTTTTCTTTTCCATGTGGCAACTCATTTTGTTTTTGAGGTTATACAACTTAACATTCTTTGGCCAAGTCATGTAGATATTGTTAAAGTACGCCCTCAAGAAAAGGCTGTTAAGATAAAGCAGGTTGTTGGCAGGGAATCAAGTTTATCTAACAAGCTGCCAAGCAAGTCTTTATTCAATTTATGTTCTCCTTAAACTTGTTGTTCTTACAGCAACTCCAAGAGACGCTCCATATCCTTCCTAATTATTAGGAATAGAGATTTTGATGAAAAAAAATACCCTTCAACAGCTTGGTTACCCAAATATAGCCATCTTTTATTCCACATTTCTCGCTAGCCAAAGATAGAAAACGATAATAGCTCTCTGGAGTGCACACAAGATGTAGAAAAACTGTTGGATGCAAATGACTCTCCAAATGATGATTTAGAGAGTGAGCTTTAGAAAAACTCTTGGAGATGCTCTTAACACCTTCCGATATGCATGCTATATCACACTCTTTAATCTCTGGAGGAAAAAAGGAAAATGTTATGGAAATTAGCACCTTTCAGTAGCAAAGAATTCTTATATATAGTGTTGAATGCATTCCGAGTTTTTTTTTAAAGAATGAATGGGTTATAATATTGAAGCTCTCAAAACCATCAATGTTTCAAAAGGTGACATGTGGATGTGCAGCTGGAGTTGCTGCAGCCTTCAGAGCTCCTGTTGGTGGGGTACTATTTGCCTTGGAGGAAGTTACATCCTGGTGAGTTATATGTTATTTATTAAATTTACTGTGAACTATAGCCGAGAGTCCTAAAATGGATATATGATATTTGTTAAATTTGTTTTTTCTGCCTGATTATAATACCGTCAACCATTTCACCACTTCACCTTTGTAAACATTTCTTCAGTTTATTTCACGTCCATGCATTGGCAATCTCATATAATATATTGTTATTTAGTATATCTTGTACTCAATCAGAGTGGCCAAATGACATGAAACACTTTCTTCAACTGTCTGCATTGCACTGCAACATATTATTGATTATGTTCCTATTTACATTCCTGAAGGTGGAGAAGTCATCTTATGTGGAGAGTATTCTTCACATCTGCTGTGGTGGCCGTTGTGGTGCGTTCAGCCATGAATTGGTGCAACAGTGGAAAATGTGGTCATTTTGGAGCTGGAGGTTTTATAATCTGGGACATATCTGGGTAAGATATCCCCCCAAACCCACCCACACCCCAATCTGGCTGGTCATGCTTTTATCATTAAATGATATTTGTGATATTAATTTTTCCTATCCTTTGTATTGAAGAGGCCAAGAAGATTACTCATATCAGGAGCTGTTTCCTATGGCAATTATTGGTGTTATTGGTGGACTTCTTGGTAAGTAATGCATTGTCGATCCAGTGATCTAGAAAAGCCAAGTCAGGTTTTGCACTTAACATTAGCTTCTGTGCTGAGATTAGGAATTCTTAGTCCCTTAAATTTGTGGCCCTCATCTCTCTGCATAATTTTTTGTTTTCCCATCGTGCTAGTCATTACTCATTATTAACCAGTGTAGGGTAATATAGGTGCATCCTTACAAAATCACTATGTGTCCGCTCTTAGGCTGCACTGTACTACCTAATTCTATGTCAGCAAACTACTCTTTGGAGTCTTTTAGAGAATCCACTATTCAGTAGGATGTCTATGGTAAAATATTTTTATTAAGCGACACACTCCAATCCTGAAAACTCTTGCCCTAGTAGATTCAAAGTTCCAAACTGATTAACTGAATAAGCAGTCGTATCATGCAAATTAATTCTTTTGTCAAATTTTCCTGAATCTAATGTGTTGGTTTCTCTTCAGGGGCATTATTTAATCAACTCACCCTGTATATAACGAAATGGCGGCGAACATATCTTCATAAGAAAGGGAAACGAGTCCAAGTATGCTGCATCTATGATGGATTTTTAGTGGTAGATACGTTTCTGTTTTCTGTAGTTCTATTTCTGACACCCATAATAACATTTTCAGATCTTTGAAGCCTGCCTTATATCTTTGGTAACATCCACAATTTCCTTTGTGTTGCCACTACTGAGGAAATGCAGTCCATGCCCTCAGTTAGAAACTGATTCTGGCATAGAATGCCCTCATCCACCTGGCACAGATGGGAATTTTGTTAATGTGAGATTTACTTTGTGAATTTCTACTCGACGTACATGTTCTCTTCAGATACATGATAATGACAAATTCTTTTCTTTCCTTAATCCTTTATTTGCATTATGCAGTTCTATTGTTCAAAAGATAGAGAGTACAATGATCTAGCAACCATTTTCTTCAATACTCAGGTTAGATATCATTAGAGAACTTCCCTTAGTCAAGCATTTTCTTGTACAAATCCTTATGGTCTTATTCGACATGATTCTGTTTGCAGGACGATGCAATACGTAATCTTTTTAGTGCAAAAACATTCCATGAATACAGTGCACAAAGCCTGATTACCTTCCTGGTATCTTTTCTTTTTCTTTTTTCTATTTGTTTATTTAGTTTTATTCCTCCATTTGTACAGTTTTTGTAGGTATGGTATGATTTCTCTATAGGGCTGGAATTGGCTATATTTTGCTGAACTTGTGGTTATATCAATTTTTCTAACTAACACTTTGTCATTGTTATTTTGCTATTATTTGCTATACTACAATCTTCCTGTACTATGCTAGGATTTCATCCTATGCTGTTGATTTACTACATGTTCCAAATAGTCATAATGTCTCATAGAAACTTAGTTATCTATTGTTGTCCTAGTAGTGCATTTTGTCCATAGCTCTCCTGCGTGTTTGAGAGAAAAAAAAAAAAGAGAACACACTATCAGTAGAGTAAACCATTATGGATCACCATTTTTAGTGTACCAAAATCTTATAATGTTGCAGTTCTACTTTTGGTTAATCAAGCTATCAAGTTGGCTTTGCTTAAATCAAATGATTACTTGATGAGTTCTTTCATCTACTTATGTTTTCCTTTTCCCCTTTGGATCTCAGGTCATGTTTTATTGCTTAGCTGTTGTGACATTTGGAACTGCAGTTCCGGCTGGCCAGTTTGTCCCAGGAATAATGATTGGATCTACATATGGAAGGCTTGTTGGAATGTTTGTTGTCAAGTTCTATAAGAAACTAAACATTGAGGAGGGCACGTGAGTCCTTGACATCTCGTTGTATCCACAGATGCAATATAGTCATATTAATTTATGCTTTCTTTTCATTATAGTTGTTGTGTTGATTAGATCTTGATGTGTCACTATTCTTTTGCTCAAATGGGGATGCCATTTGATAGTTTGTTTGTGAAAAATTGACACAATTTCTATTCGTTATCAATATTATTGTAGGTATGCACTCCTTGGTGCTGCATCCTTTCTTGGAGGTTCAATGAGAATGACTGTATCCTTATGTGTTATCATGGTTGAGATTACAAACAACTTGAAACTCTTGCCATTGATCATGCTTGTTCTTCTAGTTTCTAAGGTACTAACTTTACAATCCATGACTCCCTGGTTGAACATAATGAATGGAATGTGGCTGATTTCAGTTTATGTAGGCGGTTGGTGACTTCTTTAATGAAGGGTTATATGAAGAGCAAGCCCGATTAAGGGGCATCCCTTTACTGGACTCCAGGCCTAAGCAAGTTATGAGAAATATGACTGCAAAGGATGCGTGCAAGAATCAAAAGGTTCTGAGGCTTTTACTCCATTTATCTATTTAAATGGACTGGAAATTGCCATGTAAAATCACTATTAGTACCAGTTCTAATGCATCCAATCTTTTGCCACCGATTTAAGGTTGTCTGCCTACCACGTGTTTCAAGGGTCGTTGATATCATTTCCGTTTTGCGAACCAACAAGCATAATGGTTTCCCTGTAAGTTTC
>JALGXP010000313.1:27206-38736 GCA_023333625.1 Bothriochloa decipiens | reverse complement strand
CTGAGAAGTTTTCACACATCAAGTACAATGGAAACAGAAAGGTTGCATACAAGGGCATAATTCAAATGTATCAGATCCACTCATACAAGTTCATATTTCATAAATAATTCCAGAAATGCAAAAGTTAGTCCTCATCACTGATGGTTGACAAAAAGCTCTAGAAATGCAAAATTTAGTCATCATCACTGTAATCTTCTGACATGTTGCCTTCATCTGGATTGTGGTACTCAAGGAAGGTGTCATCTTCATCATCGTTGTTCATTTCTTCATCTTCGATTCTATGTTGTTGTCGACAGATGCTCTGGACAATGTCTGCACTAATAGGGCTGCCTGGATCATTGTCTATGTTCAACAATTCCATATCAGGTTCTATGTCTCCCACTGTACCATGTCCCAATGAAGTACTGTCCTCTTGGTATGCCTCCTGGCCTCTCATTTGTATTTGTTCATGAATTGGTTTCTTTGCATCAGACTCTTCAACATCAAATATATGTCTATGGCCAAATTCTTGTACCACTCGCCAACTTGGACCGAACTTTGTATCTTCCAAGAAAAAAACTTGTGAGGCTTCTGTGGCTAGAATTAAAGGATCATTCTTATACCATTGACCTTGCATGTTAATGCTCTTGAAGTAACCATCATCTTTCACCTTGTATGTCCTTCCCTCAAGATGGTACCATTCACACCGTAATAAGACTACGGTTCTATCCCCTCTATCGTTCTTTTCATAAGTCAACTCGATAATGTCTTTGATCATCCCATAGAAGTCAATAGTGTCATCATTGTGTGTACCTGCACATTTGATGGTGGAGTTTTGTGTCTTCTTGCCTTCTTCACGAGCTAGAGTGTGGTACCGTACCCCCTTGATTATGCATGCTGTGTATGAACGTACACGTCTAATTGGCCCACATGCAAGTGAGTATAGGTCTTCATCAACATCTGTTGAGCCTTCATATTTTAATTTGGTAATCTACAGAAAAGGAAGACAATGAGTGAGTTTGAAAATGCATTGAATCATAAATATTATAGTCATGTTGTTCATCAAGTTGCACACACATGATTCTCAAACCATGCAGCGAATTCTGTTGACATCACTTTTTGAATGTCATTCACCCCTTGTTGTTCTAATTCCTCCCTATACTTGCTGCAATAATAAAGGTAGAAGTTAATTCCTCCCTAAGCTTGCTGCAATAATGAAGTTTAGAAGCACCAAGGTAGAAGAATTACTCACTCTTTGTATTTGTCAACCTCTTCGCAGTTATTTAGAACAAAGTAAGCCATGGAGTCATAGTCTTTATCCTCATAATGAAGTTTACAAGCACCAAGGAGGTTAATACCATGACCAAAAATACAGAAACCATTGTGAGAGCTGTCCCGGCTACCATCTAAGTTCCTTTCAGCCCTAGTGAACCTATTAATAATGTCACTGAAATATGTTGAGCACTGGGTCATACACTCATAGGCCGTGTACGCCTCTGCAATACAGCCTTCAGGTCTTGCTTGATTGCGGACAAAACGCTTAAAGGTGCCCAATCTTCTCTCAATGGGATACATCCATCCATAGTGAACTGGTCCCCTTAGGAGTGCCTCATCAGGTAAGTGTACTGCTAGGTGAACCATAACGTCGAAGAATGCAGGAGGATAAATCTTCTCTAGCTTGCAAAGGATAAGGACAATTTCTTCCTTCATCTTGTGTAGTGCATCAACCTTTAGAGTTTTGGAGCAAAGTTGTCTAAAAAACCTACCCAATTCAGAAATTACTTCATATACATCTTTGCGCACCAAACCACGAAGGCCAGCCAGTAAAATACGTTGCAACATTATGTGACAGTCATGTGTTTTCAACCCATGCATTGATCCTCCTCCCTCCATATTGACACATCTTGATATATTGGAAGCATAACCATATGGAAATTTCACATTGCTTACATACTGCAAGAACTTCTTCTTTGCTTCAGGTTGTAGAACATAACAAGTTCTGGGCTTATTAGAGTCCCCCTGCAAATGAAGCTGTTTTTCTTATACCTCTTGCTTCCAAATCTAGTCTAGCATTAACTGTGTCCTTTGTCTTATTTGGGGTATTAAGTAGAGAGTGTAAAATGTTTTCACATATGTTTTTCTCTATGTGCATAACATCAAGGTTGTATTGTAGTTTCAGATGTGACCAGTATGGCAAATCATACAAGCTAGCCTTCACATGCCAAACTGGTTCTCCTTGACGGGGCCGTTTCCTTGATTGCTTCTTATCTGGATTCTTGCCTGGAACATAGCAAATTTCATTCAACCTTGCCATGACCTCATCTGCACTAAATTTCCTTGGCTGCTCTCTTTTTTCAACCTTGCCATTGAAATATTTTTTTGTCCTCCATTCATGGTCCATAGGGAGAAAACGTCTATGGTCCATGAAACCAATTTTGTTTGTAAGATTGCAGGAGCATGGTTCCTCATCACAGTGCACACATGCAAAGTAACCCCTAGTGGTTCTGCCTGACATGGTACCTAAAGTAGGGTAATCATGAATTCCCCAAAGAATCGCTGCACGTAGATCGAAATCTTTGCCTTCATATGCATCATAAGTACGGACACCCTCCCAAAGTTTAAGCATGTCTTTCATCAACGGCTGCATGAACACATGGAAATCTTTGCCTGGTGATCTTTTGCCTGGAATTAGTAAAGCAAGCATATAATTCGATTGGTCCATACACATCCATGGTGGCCAATTGTACGGAATCAAGATCACTGGCCAGATGCTATATGAATTGGTCATCTGACCATATGGGTTAAATCCATCAGTAGCAATGGCTACCCTCAAACTGCGGGGATCATCTGCAAAAGACTTAAAACTATTATCAAAGTCTTTCCAAGCATCTCCATCAGTAGGATGTCTCATTTCATTATTTACTTCTACCCTCTTTTCCTTGTGCCATCTTACAAACTCTGCACGCTGCTTCGACAAGAAAAACCTTTAGAAGCGTGGAATTATTGGAAAGTAACGCAGGACCTTGTGAGGTACTTTCTTTTTACCCTCCTTGTTCACTTTCCATCTTGTGAAGCCACAAACTGGGCAATGTTGATCATTTTCATGGTCATCCTAAAACAAGGCACAGTCATACTTGCACACATCAATTTTCTCATAACCAAAACCCGTCTTCTTGAGTACAGATTTCACTTCCCTATAGGACCTAGGCATACCAGGAACATTTGTCAAAGATGTTGACAACAACTCAAGGAATGCATCAAATCCAGAATTTGTTATCCGATTGTACACTTTTATATGCAGCAGTTTAATAATGAAACTCAGCCTAGACTCCTCGGTGCAACCTGGATAAAGCTCACGCTTTGCCTCCTCCATTATTTCTTTATACAATTTGCCACCGATGCCATGGCTTGATGCGGTGTACAAATCTTGAACCAACCCCTGAACTCCACGTGCACTATCTACTATCACATCTTCAGGTTGTTCTTCAGCATCAAGAGGGGGCTGTTCATTTGCATCCCATGCCATGTCTTCGGTACCAGCAGCTACTGTGCCATCATCATAATGTTCAGCAACATCATCTCCCTCTCCATGGTTAATCCACCTTGTATAGCACCTGGAAATACCATTGATGTGTACATCCTCCTCTACCTCAGCTTGTGTTTTTTCTTTTCGGTTCAGGCAAAACCGGCATGGACATTTGATTTTCTCATCTTCGGGATATCTGCTTCTCACATGTGCCATGAACTGTTCAACACCAGCAACATATGATTGACTAAATGGTAAGCTGTTATAAATCCAGGTTCTATCCATCTTCACCTGAATAAGATGAGGTGCAAAATTTTACAAATCAAGCTTCTATCCAGTTCTCCATGGAGGTTTCAATCAAACTTGATAAAGTTTTAAAAAAACCTTGACTCTGGCGAGGCTTCTCTCTAGATGAACAGAGTTGTGTAGCAGGGCCGGTACAGCTGCTGCCAGAGGAGCCCGGCGCTACTGCTGGCGGGGGAGGCCGGCCGGCTACGGCCAGGGCAGGCCGGCGCCTCTGCAGCCAGGAGAACGGCGCCGCTTCTACCAAGGGAGCCCAGGCCCGCCTGCACCGACGAGCGCCGTGTGGGTCCTTGAAGGGAAGCCCGGTGCGACTGCGGCAGGGATCTCGGCTGGCTGCTTCCACGACGTCGGCGCGGATACTGCAAGGAGGCCGGCGTCGCTTGAGCCAGGGGAGGCCGGCGCACCTGCAGCAGTGAGACCGGGGCGGCTGCTTGAAGGGGCTGCCCGACCAGATGCGGCTAAGTGCCAACAAGTGAACATCAGTGAGGCGTGCTGATATGTGGGCCCCGCTTGTAAACGTTTCAATGATATGTGGGCCACGCTTCTAAACTTTCAATGACATGTGGGGCCCTTACAAGGTAGTTAGACTCAGTTGTTATGAGTTCATTGTAAAATGATCATTTTCCTTTTTAATCCATGCTAAAAACTTGTAACAAGTTTATCTCCTGCATATGTGGTCCAAATTTGATGATTTTTTTCTAAAAATTTCTAAAATCATGCTACATCTATGTATTCTGTTGAAAGTGCTCATCTATTCATGTGACAATGTTTGCACATTTTCATATATTTAATGTTTAAAGTATGATATATAAGGACCCTAATTTGAAGCCCCAAATGATTCCATGTAACAAAGTTGTGAACACGAATGTTGCTCAACTAATCATTATGTACATTTGTTATTAAGGTCATTTTTTCATCCGACAAATTTATATAAATCTTGTTCACAAAATTTATGTATCTCTCATATAGTTCATGGAACTATGAGAAGGATACATAGGATTTGTGAACAACTTTTTTAAACTATCTTGGATGCAAAAATTACCTTGATAACAAATGTAGATAATGATGAGTTGACAAATGTTCATGTTCATGACTTTTTAATTTGAACTTATTTAGTACCCTAAAACTTTGCTTAATTATCTCATTTTTGCAAAATTTAGATTTCGATAGTCCAAACCATGTCAAATGACAAAGTAACAATTGACAAGATTGTAGATCTCGTCGCATTACACAACATTGTTTCTAAACACCTATTCAGTTTGTAATCATTTACTAACTCAAAATTCCAATTTTTGTTCCTAATAAGTCAAAATGGGTCACTGCCGCTAGGGGCCCACGCCCAAACCCAAAATTTTGGCTGCTGTCGCTCCCTCTCTCCCGCGTTGATTACCTCACCGACAAGTGGGACACACCACCCATCCCGCGCATTCATCCAAAATCCGCTACGCCCTATCCCCCATCCCCCGGCCACCAAACTGTATCCTTCTCCCAGAACCCGCACCACCGCGCCCCTCTCCCCGAACCGCACCGCCGCCACGCCGCCGTGCCGCCCTCACCAACGCCGCCGC
Organism: Bothriochloa decipiens; assembly: GCA_023333625.1. Taxonomy (NCBI): domain Eukaryota; kingdom Viridiplantae; phylum Streptophyta; class Magnoliopsida; order Poales; family Poaceae; genus Bothriochloa; species Bothriochloa decipiens. Next base: position 33,360 of record JALGXP010000313.1, on the reverse strand, counting down.
ACCGCCTCGCTGCCCTCCTCCACCTGCCCACCGCCGCCGTGCCACCCTCCCCGCCATGTCCTAGTCCCACCACAGTCACGCCTCCTCTTGCCCACCGCTGCCGAGCCGCCTCGCTGCCATCCCCCCACCCACCACGCCACTGTGCCGCCCTACCCCTACCCCTACCCCTACCCCCACGATGGTCGCGCCTCCTAGCTACTCTCCCCCACCACCTCGGAGGCAACTGGCGGCGGCGGCTACTTCGAGTGGAGCAACCGAACGGCGGGTGCCAGTGGCTTCGGATGGAGATCCCCATTCGCGCGTCGGTCCCCCAGCTCTCACAACAACATCCACCGCCGGCAGCCACCTTCCCCGTCTGGAAGGCTCGGATCCCCCTGCAGTGCGCCATCAGCGACCTTCCTCCACCGACTCCCAATTTCAAGCTACCAGGTATAACTAGCGCTCAATTGTGCTGGGATTTGGGTCTAACCTCCTTTTAAAATGTACATGTATTCTGATTGAACTAGGATTACTGAATTATATAATTTGTATTTTGCTAAACATTGTGCTGGGATAAATGACTTCCTTTCATTTTTTCCTACAGAAACTAAATCTAGTTTCTACATTTTCTTCGTTTCATCGCATTAAACATAAGAAGAAATGAAAAAAACACAGTATGAGCTGGACAAGGACAAGAATGTTAAGGAAATCCAGGATGTTTTTAACTCTTTGGGTATCCCTGTGTTAGCAAAGACTGTTAGGGATGATTTGCCTAAAAGGGGAAAAAAGGGCAAAGCAAAAAGCGTAGAGTCTGACAAATCAGAGACTGACAATGATTTTGATCCTACCACTGAAAATGATAATGAATCTGATAGTGATGATGACGATGAACTCATCAATGAGTTCAATGCTGAGGTGAGATGTATTCATAGGCCACCCAACAGCTTTTTTATCTAGTTGGTCATTTAGTTTCTTTATCTAATGTTCAGCTTCATAACTTATAACGTGTATGCATGTTTTCTTTGCTAGGTAACCAAGATGGTTCCAGGAACTCATCCACAGCAGAAGAAGCAACAGCCGGTTGCCAACAAGGATCCACCGCACACACCTAGATTCACCAGGCAATATGCAGCCAAGTTGACGCCTGGTCGAAACCCTTATGTAGGCCGTCCACCACCCAAACCAAGAGCAAACTTGTCATCCAGCCAGGCCAAGAAGAATTTGACAGCCAGCCTTGGCAATTATACCATTTCTGGTACATGCAGGTTGGAAGGTCATCCCAATACAAATGCCACCAACACCACAGATACTACAAACACACTGCCTACCAATCTTAGTTTCACTAGTACCAATACAGCCAACTCCTCGCCAGAACCAAACATGGTGCATAGTCCTCTTCGTTTAACTAGGAGTACTGCAGCAGCCATGTCTACACCTATTGCTTTGCCACAACCTACTCCCACAATCAGTGTTAGCCCACCTGCTCCTACTGACAACTCACCAGGTGGCCAGAGCTCTAGGCAAAGCAATGACATCAGTGTGTCAATTCAGCACATGGAAGCTGCTACTTCAGAGGGACATACATCTCAAGGAGAAGACGTCTCTGCCTCAGTTTCAGGTAAGCTATTGGTTTGAAAATATTTCACCTACATGCAATACCTAGAATTGCTACTCCTATATGAAAACATGTATCATATTATTTTCCAATGCAGTGCAAGAAAAGAGGAAACGCGGCAAGACTATGGGTTATGGCTTAGAGAAGTACATTAGTAGAGGAAAGAAGCTCGTCATTGAGGTGGCTGAGGGTAAGAAAAGACCTGCGGTCCCTGTTCAGGCCGCGAAGCTGGCATCAGAGTGTGGTGTTGCTCTTAGAGATAGCCTGCCTATCTACAAGTCTTGGAAAGAGTATGATAACGATGATGCTCAAAAGAAAGTAGCAAAAGTGTTAGGTGCTGTGGCGGTGAGTTAGCTATTTCATTGTTGGAATCTAATATCTCTATATAGTTCATGCCCACTAAGCATTTAATTCTTCTAAAGCTCAATCCTCATGCTGCCACATCACCTCTGTTTTCTCCACCATTTGATCTTAATTGTATTATTACAATACAATACTACCAGGTGGAGCTTGTGTCTAATGTTTCATTTTTGTGTCTTCAGTCAAGGTTGGAGGTGGATGTGAAGAACGAGGGACCATGCAAAGCTGCTTGCACCGATATCATAAAGAAGGGACTAAGGCAGCAGAGGTACAACCTTAAGAAGAAGTACTTCGATGAATCACTGACAATAGAACAACTGCTGGCTCAAGAACCACCACCAAAAATTAAGCAGGAGGACTGGAAAAAACTAGTTGAGTACTGGAGTGACCCAAAAAATCAGGTCCATGGCTGCACCTTTGCCTATTTATTAATGTGCAATCAAAACTGTGCATGTGAATGAAACCTAAAAATTGCATTGGTGGTGCAGGAAAGATTTGCTAAGAACAAAATGAACCGAGGCAACGTGCAACTTCACCAAAAGACTGGATCTAGGCCCTATGTTGCTCATCGGTACAGTCTGGTATGGATACTAGCTTTCTATGTCATTGGCAAAGCATGTTAATGTTCATTGGCAAAGCATATTACTAATATTTTCATGTCTATGTCCACCTAAGTTGCATTGATGCACAATATTTTCATGTCTATGTCCACCTGGGAATCAAATACATGTGAATGTTCATTGGCAAAGCATATTACTAATTAGTTGATAATGCCACTAACTGAAATTATTGTTAGCATTCATTTCTTGTTGTTATCATCTTGAAGTAATCTTCTTGTTGGGACTGGAGAAAATATGTCTATGAGCAACTGGGAATCAACTACTTGTCTATGTTGTGTTTTTGATAATTTTTTTGTGCATCCTGCTGTTCTCTTGGAAAAAAATTATGGCATGATAGATATCATTGTAATACTAGTTTTCTCCATCCTACAGAGGCCTAAGTATAACAACAGGGAACCAGATCCTGTTGAGTTTTTTGGGGAGTGTATGACTAGTCCCAAAAATGGTCGTAGTCCTCTAGCAAGTGAGCTCTATGTAAGTTACCCACTAATTGGATCATTTACTGTACATACTGCAATGACTTACTGAACAATGATCTTTTCCCTAGTGATTAACTGCATTCATTCTATGTAGGAACATATGATTGCAGAGAAGGAAAAAGAGGTACAAGAAGGAGAAGAACAAAAGTCTCCCTCCAAGATTGTTGCTGACAGTCTTAGCCAGATCAGCAGATCATCCACTTTCCTTCCAAACATTGGTGTCACTCGAGTGAAGACTGGGGCATCGTCATCGACTCTCACAAAGCGCATGCAAGAACAGTTTGAGGCAACACTACAAGCAGAAAGAGAGGAAGCGGCAAGACAGCAAGCAGAGTTGCAAGCACAACTTCAAGAGCAGCAGGCAGCTCTAGAAGAGAACCAAAATTTGCTGCGCCAGACCCAGGAGGAAGTAAAGGGGATCAATTCCAGGTTTGAAGAAACTAATGCACTATTGCGAGCTGTGCTCAAACTTCAGAAAGATTGAGGTAGGAGCTTATGCAGTTTGTGTTGATGATGTCGTTGCCTCAGCATATCCTTTTGCCAGAACACCAAACTTTGTTCCAGTTTGTGCACTGTGTTGTCAGAACCATGGTACAACTTATTTGCATCTCTTTTATTTGTGAACATGTATGATGGATTTGAACCTGTGTGGTGGAACCAGGGACTTATGTCATCTGTTGGAACCAGAACTTGTGATGTGTTTCAATTTATTCTCTATGTGATGTGTTATATTCTGGAGTGAATGTGTATGTTGTATCAACTGTGATATGATTTCTGCTTTATATCTGTGTGATATTGGTCATAGTGAGGGTGTCATTGAATGGAAGAATCGTCTCAAATGCTCTGGTACTACTCTATGTAACATGACAAAAGCAGCTCGTCACAGAATGTTAACAATTATATAAGACGAGACCATATCATCGCTAATGTCGTCACAATAAGTGTAGATGGGAGGATCTAGGTAGTTTTTTTTGACGGCAAAGTAAAATATGTGACAGCTAGTCTAACATATAAGTGACACGAAATATCGTTGCAAAAACCAACCTAAATGTGACAATAGTCAAGCGTCATACAAGTCGTCACAAATTCGCCAAAATCATGATCGTAGAAGCAGACGTGATGACGTGTATTTCTTTTTGTGACGCGCTGACTGAACATTATGTGACAAAATTTGGCGTCACTAAAACAGACAATGTATGACGCGTGCTTACGTCGTCACAAAAGGTACTCACATTTTGTGACGAGATATCAGGTTTCGTCACGCGACACCTTTAGCGACGCTCGATATGTGACGACAGCCATGACGACAGGATTTTGTCACAAAATACTTAATGTGACGAATTTCTCACTTTGCATGACGATTTTGTTTTGTCTTAAAACCTAAGTTTTTTTGTAGTGAGGGTCCCGCTAGGGCCGGCCGACAGCACGGGAGCGGGAGCATAGGGGCCCGACTGTGGGAGGGCTGTCGCTGCTGCCAAGGTGGAGGAGGGCCGTCACGGAGTGCTACGGCGGCGACGGCGCTCGGGGAGGAGGAAGGCTGGAGGCCGACGTCGCGGAAGCGGAGGGTCCCGCTGGGGCCGGCCACCAGGGAAGCTCCGGACGCCGCGTCCGCGTGGGCCCTGCGTCGCCGGCCGTCGAGGATCAGCAAGGAAGGGCAGCACGCTGGCCAGAGGCCACCGAGGAAGCTCCAACCGCCGCGTCCGCGCAGGCCCTGCGCTTGCCGGCGTCACGCTATCAATGCCGCACCCTTGCGGTTCGCGCTCGCGGTCAAGATGGGCTAGTGATGCGCTCATCAGAGAGGAGTTGGCGCGCCGGAGGTGCTCACGGTAGCCATCTCCTCTATTCCGCACTTCTTCCCGACCTCCGCTCGGCCGCTACTCCACCACGCAGGTCGCCGCCCAGACCTCCACGCCGGCCTAGGATGCAACTGCCACCGGCCAAGGGGCGGGTACGGGAGCCCGATGCGCCCTTCCCTGTCCGGTGGCACGGCCATGCCCTTCCTGTCCGGCGGCGCGGCTCGTCCCGACGAGGAGAAGGCCAATGCCTGCGGCGCGGCTCGTCCTCACGGCGTGCCCGGGTGCGAAGTTGGGGCTGGGGCCGCAGCGGGACGAGCGGGAGCGCCTCTCTCGCCGGGCTGCCTTCTCCACCGGCTGCTCAGCTTCCCGGCGGCAGGGAGGAGAGCTCGACTCTCGCGGTGGAGGGAGGCTGGTCGGATTTGGCTACTTGGGAGTCGGGGGTCTGTTGGAGACGACAAGATTTTGGTGCCTCATCCTTTCACTGTGTGCCACCAAAAACATCGAATGTCTACCCTCCTCCGTTGGAGACAGCCTAAGTCCGATTTTACACATCTCAGTTTGTCCATGCCGTGCGTGTCCACAAATTTATTGTCAACCTAGCCATATTTTATTCGTAGTTAGCCGAGTCCCATCGATTTAGCTAATCAACATCATTGTTGATGCGACTATGCCCTCTTGATCTCTTTCGTAGCCATTCTGTTACACTTCATGATCAATGGCCTTTTTTGTCGTCACCAACATTCTGTCCTACTGCTTGCCATTTTGCAGCAGTAACCTCTCTGTTATTTTGGCTTGATTTGACACATCTCTATTGTCGTCGAGTTCAAAGTCTCCAAAGCAAGGTTCATATTTGAAGAGTTGATGTACTGGGTTGTGAAGACTTGAGGTATTTGCCGAAGTACATGTTGTGAAGGCAATACCCTCTTGTGGAGGAGATCCTTTTCTATATCGACAATGTTCAAGAGTTGCACGTTTTGACGACATCTTCTATTTTGGATTTTGGATGTAATTTGTGTATTTTATTTTTCAAATCTAGTGTACAGTGCCAACTCTGCAAATGCAATAACATTGTATTCACGTTGTATTTAAGAAGGGGTGTTAAGGTATAATAATAGTAAGAGGTATCAGTATAATCTCCTAGTGTCTAGGGTTCACTCCTATATCCTTATGTATCTATATATATAGTCCCCTCTAGGCTTCAGTATAAATTAATCCAGTCATGTCTTATTATATTCGTAACAATCTTATCCATATTCTGTTTCAGATTCGTGCAATACAACGTCTATATATATCATATAAACATCA